>VZRL01005688.1:299777-425961 GCA_013397895.1 Origma solitaria | reverse complement strand
TTTTTTTTTTTTTTTTGTAACAGTGGCTCTCTGTCTCTTTTGTGTTTTGGCTTCTCACATCTTTGCTATTTGTCTGTTACCCTGTTGTGAGCCTGGGAGAGATGAAAAGAGAGAGAGGCAGAGGAAATTTGCTTTAGATCACAACACGCCTTGTTTGAGAGCCACAGTTTGAGCATGAAAATAATCTCAAGAGAGGGCAGCTGAGCCATTTGAAAAAGAATCTAATTTTGATGCAATCCAAGTGATAATTGGGCTACTCAGGAGCAGCAAAGCACCAGGTGTTTGACTGTGCTCCTGCTGAATCAGGGAAAGCAGAAAGGGCTAAGGAAGTCAAAGACTTAACAAATGAGTTCTGTTGCTTTAGCAGAGATGTGTTGGTGAAAAAATAGCGACCAAGAAATGAAGGCAGGCAGACGTAAACATAAATACTTTTCTGTTACCTTGCAGAGAACTTCCCTTTTAAAGGCCTATATTTCTAAAACATTCTTATTTGTTATTAAATAGAAGAGATCAAGACAAGAATTGTGACACCATAGATTCTTGCAGAAGAAAACCCTTCAGTTAATCAGCTAATCCAGGCAGGATGGAGATTGCTTGAATACACACATTTCTCTTAAATCCTAAAAAAAAAATATGTTGTATATAAGCAGCAAGGATTCTGGGACTGCTCCTGGTTCAGCTAAGTGTACAAAATCAACCTTTGTAGGGCCACCAGGGGGTATTTCCCCACGCTAGAGAAGGATCTGTAACTCTGTTTTCATTTATTTTGCCTCTCCTTTGACTGTTATATTGTACATTAAAAAAAAAATCCACATGTACATTGCTCATATTTTGAAAATAGACTTTTATTGAATCAAAGACAGTCAGCTGATATCTCTTAAATACAGCATATTTGGAGCTGCCTGTGTTGGGTATAATCAGATTTAAAATGTATGGCAAGTAAATAAGAGCATAAAACTGATGAACCAGAAAATAAAAAGGGTTCACGTGCTCTATTTTGTTAGACAGCACGGCAGTAAAATACCAAAGGCTGTTGAGATGTTGTCTCCTGATATAAAACTAAAAATGCATCACTCATAGCAATATCACAACAAGGCAGAGAGA
This sequence comes from Origma solitaria, assembly GCA_013397895.1. Classification (NCBI taxonomy): domain Eukaryota; kingdom Metazoa; phylum Chordata; class Aves; order Passeriformes; family Acanthizidae; genus Origma; species Origma solitaria. The sequence continues at coordinate 424,857 of VZRL01005688.1, read as the reverse complement.
AGGTTTGTCCTGTGCACTGTGTTCATATTTCACCGCTGACTTGACAGCACACAATTATTTCAGTTTGGCTGGGGGGAAATATTAAGATCCCATCCTTTCTTCAGGGGTTTGGGCACTTAACACAATCTATTCTCAGTAAGCACCAGGTGCTAAAGTATACCCTGTACCTGAAAGTGCTGTGGCTCACCACTTCTGACACTCTGAATGAGCAGCTTTGAATGCAAAGGTCTGATGAGGTGACACAGTACAAATCACAGCCAATGTTTTTGGAAGAAAAGCTTTCAGATGCTTTTGTTTTCCTGGGGTTATGAATTTTATTTCCAAATCGTGGCTTCCACTGTGGTTCATGTTAAGGAGTAGGTTGGCAGTGTAAAGCTGTCACTGGGCCTTTAATTGGCAGTTTAGACAGGTCATCCATTACAAATAAGTAAATAACATAAATACTTACATGTATTGTTCAGTTTTCACCCCTGAAATTCTACCTTCACAAGCAGATTATTTTCTCTAAGCACTACAGAAAGACATTTCTCGTTCTGCTGCTTAAGGTGAAATTTAAGCCTGCAAGATTGAACTCCTAACCACTTAAACCAGCAAAATCATAGTGCCAATAAATTAACCGTGGTGCTGAATTCACAGAATTCTGCCACTCTGTCCTTTTCCCTCGAGCTCAAGGACAACAGAGGGAGAACAGACAGCATTGGATGTCAGGAAACACCTCTGGAGAGCCCATGGATATATGGGGTGCTGTTGGTGTGGGGATGCTCTGCAGTGATGGATGGATGGCTGAATATGATCCACCTGCTATCGGAGCCGGACAAAATTACTTCAAGCAGGAGAAGTTTTTTTTCCCTGTCATGACATATAGTTTATAGGCAAAAATAGATATATTTGAATGTTTGTAAGTGGGTGTTATGAATGCTTCTGGCCTTAAACACTGGCAAGTTATAGCTGTGTGCAAACATCCTTTACTGGAGGCAATGTTTGCTTCAAAATAAAGCCTCCCACTCTGTCTTGTGAGCGGTCCAAGACCGTCTTCTGCAGTGAGAGTGGTGATCTGAGGAATCTATGTATAGCCACAAACTCGGTGATGTTTGGAACTGTTGGCATTAAAAAGGCTGTACATACAAACCCTGTGTTATTTTCTGACTGGAGTATCTGAGTGGTGCCGTCCTGATTTAATAAATTCATACCCTCGAGGGGTCCGGTAAATACTTAATTTTTGACGGGCTTTGCAATTCTACTGAAGGACATGCATTAAAAAAAAAAGTAAAACAAAATTAACCACCAAAGAAAACCTTACACACACGCACCAAAAAAAAAAAGAAAAAAAAAAGGCAGAAAAAACCAACCCCTTTTTTTTTTCTTCTGTCTTTCACATTTCCAGTCACCTGCTTTGCATTTGCATCTCTTATTTAGGAGAGGTTTCTAGATTTTGTTTAAATGCCTTCTGCTACCGAGTTTCTCTCTGAGAGAAAGCCTTTCATCATTGAAAGAACTGGAAGAACATCACCAACTGTGACTGGTGTTTGTTTTTCTTCAAATAACATTTAATGGGAATTTAAATCACCAGGTGGATAAGTGCAGAAATTATGGCAATTTGCCCAATTGCAGGAATAGCTTTAGATTTGTCCCTAAGTTTGTTCTGGCATAATTCCTAATTCATTTGCCAGCTGGTCAGCCATACCCTTGATTGCTGTTTCTGCAGGTGCCAACTCCATCCCTGCTGCTGGTATCTCTATTTATTTACCTATTTAAAGGTTCAGTTGCTTTAAGCCTTTTTCTCTTAGGATGTGCTACTCATTTTGCAAAGGTAGTTACTTGTGATTAGAGAGAGCAGCAGAGCCTGAGACAGAGCCCACGGAGTCCATACGAAGGTGAAATCTTTGCTCAAAATATAGATCTGCTATGATTCTTCTGGTCTTCCTGGTTAGACTAATGTTGATCTCCCAGGAAGGCTTATAAGGTTATTTTTCATGTTTGATTTTCCTTCTGCTGCCTTCTTTAAAAGGAGAGGAAAGAAATACACCCAAATTGTTTTATCTACTTTTTTCCAACTTTAACAATTTTATATGGTGAAACTCCAGAGTATCTAAAGCTGCTCATATTTGAAATGAAAACCCCTGCAATTTGTAAACTGTCAAACTTAATACAACATCTTAGTGTTAATAGGATTTTATTGACTTCTACCATCAGCAGAGGAAGAGGTTGATAAAGTGCCACAAAGGAAATGAAGATACAATACTCATTTTACTTGCATCTCCAGAGCTGTGTAAATTTGATTGCTGAATTTATGGTAATCCAGCTCATTGGCCATTGCTCTTCTGGGGAAGTGGGGACGAGAGAGGATTTCTGGAAATGAGAGTGACTTTACAGAGCTGCAAAATCAGACTTTGTGGAGATTTTGTGAGAACAGCTTAAAGTCTTGGTGTCCGGTTGCTGTGAGAGAACACAAGGCTGCACTGTATTATTTATTTCGTATGTTTTTGCTGATATTCTGCCTACTTTCCTTTTCCCTGCTCCCACAGGCGGCTTCATTTGCACAGCTATTTTTGAGTGTTGTTGATAGAATTAGCGCAGTAGAATGAACAAGACTAAGAATATTAGAAAGTGAAGCAAAGTGACAATGTGAACCTTGTGACACTTGCAAATTAAGCTGCTTTTTTTCTCCTCTGCCTTCAGTGAAGGCACAGCCAAATATTCACAGCCCTTATAATGTCTGGGGAAGGGGGGAGCTTGTAAGTTAAATATGACACCAAGGCCCTTGGAGATTAGAAAATAAATCCCATGAGGTGACAAGCACTAACCATAACACCAATCAGTTCTGTTTGTCAGAGACAAAAACATGGTCCTTTGCCTTTTTGAAAAGGTTCTGTATTTCAAGTGATTGTTAAAACTCTTTGATGGTTCAACCATTCTTTGAATGTGGAATTGAAATAGCTTGGGTTTTTAATGGTAACTTTTACTTAATAAATGTTTACTTAGTTTACTACATTTCATCATTATTTTGTTTGTTTTCTAGACTATTTAAGATTTTTAAACTACAAAGCCAGAAGTATTTCAGGTTAAGGGAAATCCTTAATGAAATATCAGGATACACTGATATGAGTATATACTCTCTACTGATAACAATAGCATTCAAATATCCATTTTTGGATACCACAACACAAGTTTTCATTTTCTGTCCCCTTTAATTCTGTCACTAGTTCTCTCCAAGTCTCTAGCTCTTTTAATTTAATGCAAATGGAGAACGATAAACTTTCATTTTAAATAGCAGACTCGAAGTTTCTGAAGGAACTGTTCCCTTTAAAGGTTCTTGGGGATGTTTACAAGGGGTCTCAATTGCAAGGTGGGGTTGCTGACATTTCTTTTTTCTCCAGAGTTACTTCCCCCTGTATGTGCATTTTCGAATTTCACATTGTCCAGCTCTGGTTTTTCTCATGCAGGTACTGCAGCATAATCCTGAAAATATGTGAATATATTGATGTGCTGTTACAGAAATTTACTCTTCTCCCCAATGTGGTCTAAAAGCTATCCTGGATTTCCTGTATCACTTCTGTGTTGTGGGATAAGTTCATTCAAAAAAAAAAAAAAAAAAGGGCAGGAGATCAAGCACTTTACTACCTGACTTCCCCCAGCTCTTATAATCATAATTTCCTATATTTATTAAATTTCCACAAGTGATCTCCAGTCCTGCTGAAGGAAAACATATGTTACATAATTCATTGAGCCTCAAAGGCTTTTTACATGTATTATCATTTGTGTGGGGGGAAAAAGTCTGTTTAATACTCAGGGCAAATAATTTCAGTATAATTAAGGAAATGAATTGTGGCAGCTAAATTGCAAAAATTGAATAACTAAATCACAATGATCTCTACTCTCTTTTTTTTTTTTTTTTTTTTTAAATTTTTGCCCTCTTGCATCAGCACAAATTGCAAATGGCCCAGGCAGAACCTCCATTTCCTGACTGTTTTTTTTTCAGTCTATCACATGCATTTTGTGACAGACTTTTACCGCAGGAGCTAAAATTACTTTGTATAAATATTGGTACAACTTCCCTCTCATGTTGTCCAGAGAAGATGAAACCTTCTAAGAGGTCCCACAGCATCAAGAATTCTTAGATTTGCTCATACAAAATATTTTTTCAGAGCCCTGAAAAGGGGAAGCGAGTTAAGCACCTAAGCAGAAACATGTTTTCTGACGATATTAACGGCCCAAATAGAGAAGGAGTCTGAGGGATGAAGCCAAAGATCAAAGATCATCATTCAAACTATTCAGGTCTGCAAGAGCAACTCAGCATGTTACAAGCTTCCTAAAGTTCAAGTTCCCAAGGTATTAAAAGTCAGGTGTCATAGTTTTTCTGGGGTTTTGACGAATTTTGAGCAAATCCTTTCAAGTAGTTTTAGGTTAAAAAAAAAAATCTAATTAATTATTTACATAGAATGGAATTGTGTTTTTGAAAACATTAGAAGAGCTGAACAAAATGAAGTAGGAAAACAACTTATGTTGAACACAGGCTTTTTGGCTAAAGGGAAATTTCATCCAGCAACTATCTTGTACTAAAGGAAGAAAATGACAGATCACTACTTTTTAAACACTGAGACATTATCTAGTGGTGTTTTAATTCAAAGGAACATGTAGCAATCAATAAAGGGAGCACTTTTATCTTCATTGATTCTTTCTTGACAAACATCAGTTTTATCTCTCCACCTGGTGTTTGCTGCTTGATAAAAATGGATTGGAATTATTTATGTAATGTGAAAGACTGTTAGACTGGATTTATTAATATCCAAGAGCAGGTTTTTGCTTATCTCTTCACAAATGGAGGCCACTGTCACTGTGACACAGACAAAGCATCAAAGCTGTTCTTGTCAGCATTTCTGCGGAATATGGAAGTGTGAATATTTGGGACATAATGGATGACAGGCTGCAGTTAAGGAATGCTCCTGAACAAAAATGGAATAACATCTTGCCTAACGGGAATCAATAATTTGCTTACTGTGTATGACTATGAACGGAATGGATCCAGAGAGAGACATCTCTGGGCTCACTCAGGTTCCAGTGACTTGGTTAATAGGGTGTGTGAAGTGTATTTGAGCATTATGATAAAGAAGAGAGATTAATGGGTTCCTTTTGAGAATCCTTTTGATGTTCATGCATTTTTTTTAAATGGCTGGATTTTAAAATAACATGATGCTTAAAAATGTATCTTCAAATTACAAAATATGTTCATTTAATTTTGAAGCCAACCCATGGCCCAGCCCATATGTCTTAGTGTGGTGCATTGTATGTTAGGTGTATTCAGGACAGTATTTATCCAGTTCTAAGGTGGCTCACAACCCTGAGCTTGTCTGTGCTGTTTGTTTTGAGAGCTCTGGTGGTACCTGCGGGTGAGACTTTGTCAGCTCAGCAAAGCTGCGGCTGCTGGCACTCAGATCCTGAGCAAGGACTGTGGAATGCTGTGGAGGCTGCGTGATGAACAAGGGTCAGCCCTGCTTGGCTGACTAAAAGCTAAGACGTTTCTCTCTTAGCTAAAAGCTAAGAGCGTTTTTATACATTTTCATTGTATTTGGTCTTTCTATTTCCCAAACAAATCCCAAATAAGTGATAAAATCTGGATTATCTGAGGGACACAAGTTTTTCCAAAACCTGAAGAAGGCTGCTCAGATTTGAAGGAACTTTGCTGGAAGAAGATGCTGTCCTTAGCAGGACATAGAAATTCTTGTTTAAAATGCTAACATAAAATAATAACTTGTCTGCGTCCTCAGGCATTGCCAACTAGCTGGCACCCTGTGGGTGCTGCAAGGTTAATCCTGTGGCCAGGGAGGTCTAACTATGCTGAAAATATGCACAGGTAATTCAAAGTGTGCTTTAGAAAAATGTTTCTTGGCAGCTGAGCATCTAAAATGAAAAGGAATGTGTTTTGTACCTTGCACGTGACTTCTCTTTTTAACTGTCTGATTTTTAACATAGGATTTTCTTGTTTTATTAATGGCAAAGCAGTGTAAACACTGTGGTCTCTTAGGAAAGTTCAGCAATGGTGTTATAGAAGTCAGTACAGCACAATCTCATTACTGGCTACATCTGATTTATTTTTTGCTGTTTCAAAATGTCTTCTGTGGCTCATTCATGAGTTTCTCCCCTTTCATCTCAGAAAATTAGTCCACTTTAATCAGACAAAATCATGTATTCCATGAACAACAGGGTATTACTTAGCAGATGGGCTTTTATTCCTTTAATTCATAAGCAAAAATGCCTAATGAGATGTGGTTTAAGATTTCCATATACCCTAGTTACAAACTATTTTCACGTATTTTATCTACCTGGAGTGTCCTTTTACTCTGGCTGCCCCTAGTTGCCCCCTCATTTGCTGGAGCAGTTGATCCCTGGGAAAAACAAAGCTTTCTACAATAATGGCTCTAATTAGTCTGTAATATTGCTATATTTCATCTGGGATATAGTTTTGGGTTAAACTGCATTCTATAAAGTTTTTGCTGGAGCCTGAGTTTCAGCACCTTTCGTTTTAAAACGAAGCAACAAACCAAAAAGGAAAGAGAACAATACAGATCAAGCAAAGGCATAAGTTGCTATTTCAGTCCTTTCTATGCAATAGGAAAAAGTGCATTTCTCATTATTTTAGGAATAAACATGTCATCTCCGGGGAAGGAAAGAGTGAGGGGCAAGCCTGGGAAAATGAAGGCTGAACAAATGATTAAAGGTTAAGCACATGCTCTGAAGTTACACACACAGTCCTCCCCTGGAGCTGGTTTACAGATTTTAGGTTGGCCAAGAGCTTATCATCAAAGGAGTTGGTTCTTTATCACGAAAGGAAAACGAGTTCTTGTTTCTCTCAGCTTCCTGGGGTTTGGTGGTTTGATAAGATCACCATGGCATGACCTGAAATAACCTGTGGGATGGATTCTAATTATCACCCTCCCTGAGTTTTGTGATCACTTTGAATTTTTAGTGAGAACCTCTCCCAAGTGATCAGGAATGTTTTTTCTATACAGCAATTCCTTTAAAAGATTTTTTCCCCTGCAATGCAATTCAAGAAACAAATTCCCTGTTTTTAAACTCTGAAGCATTAAGAGAAGAAAGGTATCCTAGCTCCTTAAACCAATAGCTGAATATATAATCTTGATTTATAGATTTGAAAGCTCTGAAATAATATTTCCTGTCCATACCTTAGATTTCTATGTAATTCGATTGGAATACCTAGCTGTTTGTTTGGGGTTGTTTTTGTTTAATGTGAGGAATCCTGGTGCTGTCAAACCCTCGAAATGCAAAATTTGCTGCTGGAAAGTGAGGGCCGTGAGCTCTGTGAAACAATGACCTGTGTCGGGGGGACTGCTTCAGTCCCTGTGAGTTGAGTTGGGGTGAACTCGATTATCGTGGACATTTGTCTCCATTCGGAGAGCATCTGAGAGGGAGGGCTGTGAGATTTTTGTGTCAGACACGAAGCCTACAGCGAATTTCTGCCAAGTTACTCAAGTGCACATGTATCCAGCGTCTCCCACTTATGTCACTTTTATGCAGAAAAGAGAAGAAATTTAGTAATTCCCAAGTTCTGTTACATTTGCTGTGTAGTGTTTCAATTTGTTTCATTTCTCTGAGCTAGACTTTTAAAATAGAGTGTGCATATATATGTGTCTGTATATGCATACATTGACTTTTCTCCCTTTAAATAAACAATATATTGCTCAAAAATTGAAAAATAGAATCAATCAACGTTTGGAACACACAGCTTGAATCTGAAATAATCTGCAGGTGACTAGGTTCTTGTAAGGCATTCTGCAATGTTTCCATCCGAAACTGCTTGTCTGAGGGGAAGCATTTCTGTGTCTGTGTAATCAGTACCCAGAAAAAAGATTTTGAAAGTGCTGCAGAGAGCATCAAATTGTCTGCTTGTGTGTCTACCCTGTTCAGGTAGCCTTGTAGCCTCAGAGTGAAATAACCAGCCTGGGAAATTCCATTAAAAGCAATAATTCTTGTGTGAAAGCGCTTAGTGATTCACAGCATGAAATTAGTTTTCATTCTCGTGTTGGTCAGAGCAATTCACAGGGCACTGCTCTAACTCTGGGCCCCGAGACCTTCAGCAGGACCTGTGCTTTGGTTTTTGGCTCGTTTGGTCTCTGGCTGTTGGATGGGAAGCTGGAGGCAGTGGAATTGAAACCTGTGCTGGAGTCAGAGTGGCACAGCTCCTTCCTTTGGAAACACAGTTTGACCAATTCACAGCATTTGCTCCCTTGCTTTCAAGCAGCAAAGCTGCTCAAGTTTGAGGGAATTAGTTCAAGGCGAGTTACTAAACATTTGAGGGCTTGTTTATTATACAGAACACATCCCAACAAATTTGGTCTAGATATGTCAAGTAATCAGGAGAAAATACTCCTAAAGAAAAGGCATTTTCTCATGTTTGGTGGTTTGGATTTTCCTCCCTTCCTTTTCCCGTTTCATAAAACCTGAGTTCACCATTTGTTTGTAGCCCCAACTCATCACCATCCCTCATCACCCCCCAAAATACATTTGTGAATGTTTTAAATAAATAACCTTTTCCCCATTGCAGTTCTTCTAGTGGAAGTTTAAAGCTGAACTTTGTACTAAAATGGTAGTTTTGTTGAGTCAATAAGCTTCTATCCATTTTTCATCTCTAGTTCTAGAGGAAGCTTGTTTGCACTGTTTGGTTTACTTTGAATGTTAAATATCAAATCAGCTTGACATACAAGGGAAAACTTGGGCAACACCTCCATGTTTCTCAAAATGAGTTTTAAATTGTTTTCCTTAAGCTGAGATTAAATATGCATTGATTTAGGTTCATTGTTCTTTATCTTAGCTATTTTTTTCCCCCGCCTCAACTCTGAGAAAATGGATTGGAAAATTTACGGAACAAATTCCAAACTCTCAAAACGACTCATGATTTGCATCTTGGGTCTTGTTCACAGAGAACAAGTTAGTTTTTACATATACACACATATATACAGACATATCACCTGATGACTGTGTTTGATTAAAAATGCTGATACAATATTCCTCAAGGTTTTAAGTCTTATTTTTCATAAGACTATTCCTTGCTTTGGATCTCTGTTTTACTGTGGCCTTAAGTGTCATTTGCACATAGACCGTAAATCCCACCATAACATACAGGACACAATATCTCCTAATAGCAATGCCTAGAAAAATGTTTATTGAGGTTATAATGTTTTACAAGCATGGGAAGCATTTCTTTCCTATTAATATGAGACCTATCTAACAGTTGTTCTGATATTCAGAAATAAGGATTAAATAAAAGACAAGAGTTTCATGATAATAGAAGCAAACACTGAGGTGTTCCCCCAATTATAACTGTTTAGGTCCTTTGAGGTGATGCTCTCAGCCTGAAAAAACTTTCCCCAAGACATTAAGGAGACTGAAATTCACCGCCTTATTTCCACTGAAGTGCCTGATTTTTTGCAAAATGAAAATTAAATCCGGTAATTTAGGAGTCTAATCCTTAGCACTCGTGGAGCAAATCTTCTGTGTCTTAGTGGAACAAATTATCCTGCCTGTTTCGGGTATCGCTGGCTGCTCATTGAGGTTAGATGAAAAATAAATACTGCTGATGGATAGGGAAGCATCCCTGCAGGCACAGGAGTGAGGCCAGCTCTGCTCCAGCTACCCACACGTGGCTGTTCCCTGGCAAGGTTAGAGTTTTCTGCTGAACAGGGCCCTTTTCATCACTCTGGTGCTCCATTTGATGCATATTTTAGAAACTCATGTCACTTACAATACTGAGGATGGATTTCTTATGCTCTTCATCTCTCCCCAAAATGGTGAGTAGCACCAGCCCTGCTTTAGCCATTTCCCTGCCCTCCATGAACTTCTGTGGATGTTCCCATCCCAGCTTGTCCTGTTCCATATAGTAATGCTAATATTTATTGGATTATTTATTCTAACATCCTAGGGCTAAATTTTCTATCAGATAGTACCATACCTTGCAAAATAATTTATGGACTCTTTGCATGTTTTTCTTCTCTTTTGAATTTTTCTGTTTCTTCTGCGCTAGCTAGGTGTACATCACTTTGGTTTATCACTGTAACTGAGCAAAGTAATAAAACATTCCCTTGTTTCACTCCCCTGTTTTCTCCTTTAAATTATATATCCCTCCAGTTCTGTTATTCTCTTTCTAATATCTTCACTCTGGGTTTTACCAGGTCCTGATTCACCATTTTTTTCTGCCCACTCCTCGCAGTTCCTCCCTGAATACCCTTTGTATCCTGACCTTGTGACCTTTTTCTTGATTTTTGCACTAAATTGGTGTTTGAAAGGGTCTGGCCTTGGCTTGGTGCTGGCGGGAACTTTGCTCTTGGAGCTCTGGGCCAGCAAAGCTTGGTCAGCAGAACTGACCGAACGTGCCCAGGGAAGAGATCTGGTGAGGGAGAAGTTGCCATGCTGACTGTGACTTGCCTGAATGATACGTTAAGGTTTTTAAAGAGTAAATAAATCAGCCAGAATGAAACTGTGGAGCACAGCTCCAGCTAATTTCATAAGATCTGGTCTTAAATCTGAGTGTGTGTGGTAAAGCTGATTTCACATCAGCAAATCCCAGCGCCAAGTGTCACTGTTGGGAATCTTCACCAGAACATCTCAGGCTCACAGAGTTTACCACAGCAGTCAAAGAGGAGGGGAATAGCTCATGTAATGAACTAAATATTTACCATGATCCCCTGTTCAATAGGGAATAGCACTGAAGGGGAATCTTGAAAAAGTTGGGTGTAACTCGAACTCCCAGTTTTGTTCTGGCATGTGGAGTTTGACCATCCCACTAGAAAAGAAACATGTCCAGGTGCGGATTTGGGTTTTGGTTCTGGATTTTCCCATTCCTTTGACAGCAGCCGAAGGAATATTAGTCCAGAAGGCAATGCCACTGTTTATGGCAGCAGAGAAATTGTCTGTCAACTTCTGTGAGGATAATTAGTGTTAATTTTGTGCTTAAGCAGTGAAGTTACATGAACATAGCTGATTGTGCAATTTTTGGATTGCACAAAATAAAATTTTACTTCTTTCCTCAAGTTTGTCAGACTGGGGTTAGCAATAATTTCATCAAGGGGAAGATGGCACACTGAGTCTCTTACACAGCTCACCTGGAAATACACCTGGAAACAGCAAACACTACAAAAAGAACCTGAGTTTTCCAGCTGTAGTTTAAATTCTGCCGCTTCTGGTTTGTTCCCCTGAAAGCAAGAGGGTGTGGTGTGGTTACAAAGGGTGTAACTCAACAGCTCTGAGCACTGACATGAGAGCTTTAGGAGCTGTAAATTAATTTACTGTAAATGGGCTTTATATAAGCATATATTGTTTTCTTCAGTAAATAAAGGGAAGCATTCTGCTGAGTCTGGAGATTATCACTGTTTATCCTCAAGCTATTTACACACCCAAATTAATATTGTTCATCAGGTTTCTTCTATTGAATGCCTCTCAGTTGTAATTCCTTCAATGTACAAGAAACAAATTAATAGGAACTCTAGACAGTTTAATTTCTTTTGACATTTATCTTCTGAGCAACCTGAGAGTCAGCTGTCTCATGGAGCTTATGTTTTCTTCTTCTTCTTTCTGGTGACAGAAATGGGGTGTTAGAAGAGCATTCCTGATGTTTCTGAATTCATTTAATATTGCTGGTCTGGTCTTTAATGCTTTATTTTAATACAGTCTTTAAAATTTGGCCAAATGCTCCTATACAGACTTGCTTTTAAATGTCAAGAATGAATAGAATTGAGGCATCTGCCCTGTTTTCTGGTAGTGTTGGCTCCGTACAATTGTAGTTTGAATAACTTTTCAAAGTCAAGATGCTGTCGGGTTGTTTTCTTCCAAAGTTCAGAGGAGGAAAATGAAACAAAACTCCTTCCCTGGGGAAGCACAGTCCTTGCACAAAAACCGTAGGATTTTTAGGAGCACTTCTGGCAGTGTGGAGCCACTTCATGTTCTCCCCGTGTTTAGTTTAACCCTGAATGCCTAAAATGTAATTTCTGTACCAGGTAACTGTGCCTTGAGGTGTTTTCCTAGTTCCTCCCTAAGGATTTCTTGAGAACCAGGTAAAAGCTGTCACCTTCAATATGCTGAGACAGCGAGGTGTTTTTGCATGTATTCATATGATTTTTCCTCTTTTATTTCTTTAAAAGTGTACTTTTCTTTCAATTCTTGGTTGGCTACATAAAGTCATTTGATACCAAAGGCCTGGAGTTCACCGCTCATCCTACGGCTAAGAAAATAACTGCACATTTTTCGTGTTTAGTAATGCCAGAGGTAAGGGATTCTCTGAGTCAGACTTTTGAAGACATTTAACACATCTGTTTTTGATACACCCATGCATAAAGTGGAGATAAGAAACCCTGCATTGGCTTCAAAACTAGATGAAATCTAGGCTGTGTTTCTGCTATTTCTATAATGCTCCGCAGTCTCAGGGGGCTGCTAGGAGTGAATAAAGCTCTTTTGTAAAGTTGGAGGTCTACCAGTCTCAAAGTGTGCGCTGGAAACTGAGAGCTTTTGTAGTGCATCAATCCCATTTGAATGCAACGAGAACCATTTCCAAAAGAACTTAAACAACCGAGGAATTTTCACTGCTTTGAAAATAGTACCTCAGGAAATGTAAAAGCAAACTGTGAAGAGAGAACTTGGAGGTTCAGAAGTGGAGCAGCAGGCGATGGATGCATGACAGGCAACTTCTTCCCCTGAGGTAAAACACAGTCAGCTTCCAGGAAATGCTAAAGGTGAATGCAGGATTTTAATGAGAAAATCAGTTATACCCAGAAGAAAACTGTAAGGCTCAACACCTCTGTCCATCTTGGATAGATTTTCTATTTTTATGTATTTAATACTCTTTTCTATTTTTATATTTTTGCATGCACAACACTTGTAGCCTACTCATAGTTTGAACACTGAGCTGCTACTCAAGGAAGACGGAGCTGATTTCTTTTGACTTCCTACGAAGGTGTCACTGAGATTAGGATTTAGTAGCTGTCAGGCATTTCAAAACATCCTACAAGGCTTTGATTTTAATTTAATAATAATAAGGTCATGCAGTCTATAAACCTGAGCATTTTGGATGATGTAGCCAAACATTTCTGGTCACACAGTTAAATTCACCTAGACAGTACTCTTGCATGAAATTAGGAACATATTTCTGTTGGAATAACTACTGTGGATGAGTTATTGGGCTTGACTTTGATTCCAAAAGAGCAGGAAAACTGAGGATGATTTTGCTGGATTTTTTCTTCCTCTTTCTTCTGGAAAATCTGATTAAACCTCTTTCTAACCATTCCTCCCCAGAGGTCTCATTTACTACTACGAAATTTTAACATTGCTTTTGAACTGCAAAAAAATTGCAACACAAGCAACATTTTAATGATTACCTGGTTATATTTAACATCCATAAAAATTCTCTTGTTTAGGGAGCTCAAAATAATTGAAAATATATTGGTTTTAAATTATGTATGGACTGTTGAAGTGGAGCACAATCAGAAGAAAGCTATTTCTTGTAAAACAGCTTGGGCTGAAATAAGCCTCCTGTCTACCTCAATTATCATGGGCAATTTTTTGAGAGTTGCATTGAACTTGGAGTGTTGTGCACAAGAGGTTCTTCATCGAATGCAGTCAATCCTTCTGTAGTTAAGGGTAGGATTCTGTATCTCCAAATTCCAGCCACTCCAGGGACTGACACTGTTCACAGGAGCAGATCAATGGAGAGGGCAATTTTGTGGCTGCTAATGAGTGTGACCAGAGCAGTAGAGCCGAGCAAGCTTCTCCCAGCGGTACTGGTGTGGGATGAGCCCTGGGAGTGTTCTTCCATCCCTGCTGCTCCTACATGTGCATAGTTCACCTTAAACTCCCTCACCTGCAAGGTCTAATGCAATCCAGAGCAATGAAATTGAGCTTTCCTGCAGTAATTTATCCCCTGCTCTAGGTTTAGGTCAGTGTTTCTTGCCTTTCTTGCGCCCAGTAAAATGTTGGCATGTTCACAGTTGGCATTAAAACTGGATGTGGGCAGATGTAACACTTTGTGCCTGACTTTGCATGCTGATAACAGCCTATCAGACATTCTTCAGTGAATGTATTCAGTTTCAACCCCTGAAATGTGTAGCCTGAGAGGCCACACAGTTTGAATTTGTGGTGCAGTTTGCTGTGACTCAAAGGACACATCACCATGTTCTGGCACAGGGAGCAGGGAAGGTCACAGAGCTCACGGTGGTGCCTTTCTGGCCTCGTTTGTGATCCCATACTTTGTGCCATAATGGCACAGCAGATGGAATGATGGAAGTTCTTGTGCAGGGAAACCAAAGTTTTTGTGCTGGGTCTGAGCTCTGTTCTGCTGTTGGGTGCAAAGATGAGAGCAAGAGAGAGCAGAAGGAAAGCTCCAGAGGCACAGCACCGACCAGGGCCATGGGCGGCTGCGGGAACAGTCGATTCCAGACACAGCAGAGATTTAAACTCAGCTCTCACGTGTCTGATGTGCATTTCAGACGCTACTCAAAGGAAGCTTGAGTAGACAGAGTGAAGAGTGGCAAATGTTTTGGGTTTTTGTCTTTCCCTCAGACCTGCAGAATCAAGAGTGGCACGTCTGGTCCCACTTCCCTGCCTGGGATTCCAGGGAGCACATGGCACAGGGCTGTGTCCAGAGAGCTCTGGAACTTCTCCAGTGAGGGAGACTCCGTGCCCTCCCTGGGCAGTCTGTTCCAGAACATGGTCACCCATCCTTTTTGGAATGTACTCCTGTTCAACAAGGCATTTGGCATTTTGTTATTTCTTAGTTTGCAGAGGTACGTACAACTTGAAATATCTTGGGTTGATCCAGTATTATTTTAAGGAGGCAGTGTTCAGATGGATTTTTTTTCCACTTGTATTTCTCCACAGACATAAGCAAGTATATATTTTAAACTTTAGAGACAAGTTCCTTTCTTGTTAAGACAAATTCCTTTTATCTATCGAAACAGTCTGTAATTGCAAGAAAAAGCCTGTATTTGACACTTTTGTAAGGGGAAGCATTATACCAGAACTAAAATAACACATTGTGATGGTAACACATCGCAGGATAAATAACACATTGTGGTGGTGTAACATCAACATGAGCATTGCCCCACCCACCCACACACTCTGCTCTGCAAGTCCAGCCCCAAATCTTCTTTTGATGGGTGGTGAGTCTTGTAAAGCCAAGATGTCTTGGTAAATCAGAATTATCTGCTTTTATTACCTTTTGTGTTTATTCACTTTTTTTTTTAAACCAAGCACTTCATAAAGGGTAATTTTAAAGGTACTGAAAACGATTCAATGAGAAATGCCTTTCATCAGAGAGATCTAGATTCCTTTTATCATTCACTTCTGTGATTAAATTTTCCATGATTTGAATTGATCTGTATCACAATAAGATAGCATAAAGTCAGTGCTTTTTATGTTCAATGGACTATATGAAGGTCTGGCTCAATATTTTTTTTTTGTATTCACAATATTGCAGAGACTTGGCATACAAGAAGAACTTCTGGAGTTGTTGCAAACTGTGCTCTGAAAAACATTTCACAGCCATCAATTTTCTTCTCTAAATTTTTTTTTGTCTTGAAAAATTATTTAAAAACTCCAAAACACAGTCACTGAAAAATTTTTGTTCTTTAGTCACTTCTCACTGTCCTTCAGTTGGAATGGGAGAGCGGAAAAATGTTCCTAATTTTTCATGCAGCCAGGATTTCATTGTGCAGACCTCAGGAATGTTGCAGTTTTCCTTCTGTTTTGCCAGCTAAGTTGGGCACTGCTGTTACCACATTTGAAAAGGGAGAAGCTTCTGTTTCTGATGTTGTGGAGCTTTCAAGAACTCTTCAGGCAGAGTCTAATGCACACAGATGAAGGCAAGACAAAGTGACAAAGACAGCTTGTTCCTGAGGAAAGTTAAATATTTTTTCTGGCTAATTTATGTGACACCTAAAGGAAAAATGCAGAATGAAACATTCTGTAACACTGGGTCTGCCTACAACCACTGGTAATAGAAAGGGACAGTGACTTGTACACTGTCTGACGCAATTTATGATTTTATTCTGCACTATTCAGATACAAATATGATTTCTCATTTGTATTTTTTTTCTGTGTGCAGTGAAACAGCACTGACAACTGAGTGGCATCTTTGAATACTTTTTTTTTATGGCAAGTATCAATAGAAAAGCATGTGTTGAAAGACTTGATGTCAATTCATACTTTAGAGACAAATTCTGAAGTGTTTTATCAATTCACCCAGTAAATGATGTCTGCACAGATCTGTGCTGAGCAGAACTGCTGTTCCTTGTTGTCAGAGCAGACTCTGTCTGTGCTTCTGCCACCGCCAAAAAGGCCAAGGGCTGACTCAAGCCAGGAGGAGTGGGAAAAGAGAGGTTAAAATAACCTCTGGAACTCTAAAAGGGTGTATTCACTTAAATGAATTTAAACACCCTGTCACTCCACCCCATGCCTCTTTGACTAGAGTTAAATATGATATCGTCATTTTGCAGGATATCAATAAATACAGTATTGTCATTTTGCAGATACCAGGCTAATTGTGGTGTTCTGTACGCTGAATATTGAACACCATCAGACCCTTCAGTATTACCCAGTCAATACATTTTCCCATCTGCAGGGACTGTGTTCCCTGGGACACCTTTTAGAAATGATTTAGGTGCAGCTTGTGGAGCCGCAGCAGAGCTGCCCTGGAGGTTTGGCTGCTGCCTGGCGCAATGGGACTGCAGCTGACTGACAGAGACCTCACCGCGGCTCGAACCTCCAGAGGAGCTGGAAATTCAGCAGTGAGAGGAGGTTTATACAGTATGGGCAGGCCCCGTGCTGCTGGGGAAAAAAACTGCTTTATCCTGATGCTTCTATTCCTCCCCTTGGAGAGACTGCAGCAGGAATGTGGAGAAGAGCCACGCACCTTCCCTGGCATCACACCTGTGCTGGGGTGCCTAATGCTCCTGGTTTGGGTCTAAAATGCTTCCTGCTTTCATTGAAATCTAAAAATCAGAACTTGCTTGTTAACTAATTGCCCTAAAATGTTTTTAAGGGTTTTTGAATTGGGAGAAAATACCTTTCAGGACCTGGGTAATAGCTGCACTTTGTCCCTATTTTTTCTTTTTCATTTAAATAGAACAAATTGTGTTACTGCGCTGTGTATCTGGGCACAGAATGCTTATTACCAACAGGAAGCTTGTGGAAAGAGATTTAATCCTTTTTATTGCATCTTGGAAGTGGGATATCAGAACGATTTTTCATTTGTATTTCTTTAAGGCAGCACAATAAGGAATCAAAATTTTTCTTACTTGATTACTCCAAGCATTTCTAATTGTGTGTTTGTTGGCATCCTTTCAGTGCACTTTTGCTAAACTTGAGAGTAAGAACTGGAACTTGATAGAGAAAAAAACCATGACAGAGTTCTCCCTAAACGATTGCTTCAAGTGCAACCACTCAACCTGTATTTAGTCATCTAAATGCAGATTTTAAGAATGCCATCCTGTTTTTAATTATGTCACAGTTTCTGACACAATGCAGGAGCTGTTGACAATCAGGTTCTCGGAGGTCTCTGAGCACACAAATGTTTCAGTAGGAATTAATCCCACAAATGGCAGAACCAAGGTGAAGTGCCCTTCTGGCGTTTGTGCTCACGCAGATTTTATCATTTTCACTCCTAACCCAACTGCTCTTGTGCAGGTGCACACTCCTGAACACACAAGTGCTAACAGGCAGAGATGGAAACAAACTGGTTCTGTTTTTCCCCCAAATGACCACAGCTCTGTCAGTGACCTGAGCCATTTTAGTTGTTGAGAAATATCTTCAAGGAGGGAGCAGACCCTGAAAATCTGAATTATCAAACCTGATGGATGAGAGCATATTTGACTATGTGCTCTGCATTTTAGTGCCCCCTTTGGCCACATGGCTATGGAGCACAACAAGAGTGTCCCACGTTTTCCTACAGCTTTGGAATTCATAACTGTGCAAAAATGTGCCTCATTTCCATATGCTGAGACACTCTGAGCCCGGGGACCAATTTATTGGTGCTCCTGAGCTGCTTGTTGTGGTGCCAGCCTGGTGCAAAATGTCACCACCCTCTGCTCATAAAATTTCTACTTATGCAAAATTCCTGCGGCCCCTCCTGAGCTGCGGCCTGGCCTAAAGGAAGGAGAGATGTGCTGGAGGTTTGTCGTGGGAGCAGGACATTTGTGATGCAGCACAAAACTGCTGCATGTGATTTTTCCACTGATATAAGTCATGTGGCTTTTGATTGGATTTGATTGGGATTTGTTGTTGTTTGGGTTTTTGGGATTTTTGGGTTTTTTTGTTTGGTTGGTTTTTTGTGGTTTTTTGTTTGGTTGGTTTTTGTTTGGTTTTTTTTTAATTAAGAAAAATACTTTTTGTTTGTTTTTATGCACTGCTTTTATACAATCAGATCTTGGGAGTCCTTCCCCACTAAACTTCAAGGATCCAGCTTCCCCATTCACTTCTACCCTGGCCATTATGGCCTTAAGTCTCATTTTTAGGGAAGTTGTCTATTACTGGTGTCATATTTTGACAGGAAGAAAACATTTTTGCAAGCATTTTCAGTCAAAATATTTCAAGTGCTCTCTTTGCTCTGTATTTCTCCAACATTCCCTCACAAAAATCACGTGAGTACAACACACAGAGGGATGTGATTTATACCTTTTAATTTTTAAATTTTTTTTCATGTTCTCTTAAATTAAATCTAAGCTGATGACAAGGGGCAAACATCTTCTCTAAAGAATCTGAATTAGGGTCATTTCCATTATGGCACCTGAAATGAAAATTTAATTCATACCACGAGACACAATCATGTTCAGATTCCTCTCTGGACTCAGCACTGTGATTGAGTGGGAAAAATATTAAAGTGGCTTGAAAATAATTTAAGTTTTAAGGGTTGGATTTTTTTTTTTTTCTTTTTTTTTTTTGAGCTTTGTTTTTTGGTTTGCCTTCCTATCAGTTGCAACTTGAATCTTAACCTCTCTCTATGCTCGGAAGTCTGCGGTGTGCAGAGAGGGACTGTTTGTTCTTTGTTTCCAAATCTCTCCGAGGGAAGGAACAAAGGGAATTAAACGGTGCAGGTGTGTTAGAAAATCATTCAAATTAAACGCTTCCATCCAAGATTTACAAGCTGGAAGTTGGAGGAGCTGAGCAGATGGGAGGAATCTGGCTCAGATGATCACCTGTCATTGCCTGAATTGTTAAATAATGGCTGCTGGAGAATATTTGTAACAGAAATCTGCATAGAGAAAGTGCTGAAAACAATACCTGCTATTCTTGTTACCTCAGCAGGGGAAAAAAAACTTGTAAAGTTGTTTGGGGAAGTCATAGAGCAATTTACCTGAACACATAAACCACTGTTGCTTTCAAAAACACTTTTTCCAGACGATAGATTCTGCCATGGATTGTTCAGTTCTATCAGGGATTTCTTTTCTCCCTCTGTACAGTCAGGAACATTTTAATTATTTTTGTTGTTGCAGAAAACAATACTTTTGTCTCAAGAAAGAACAAGAAATGGAAAATAAGACCAGAACAAGCCAAGGTGCATTCCCATCTGAGACTGGAGAGTGATAGAATAAAAATTTTCTGTGGAAGAGGAAGCATGGGCAGATTTTTCCTCTCTTTCTGTATATTGCCAATAGTTTTGGTGGGTTTTTTGGGTTTGCTTTAGCTTTTTTGGTTTTAAATCTTAGTTTATTGAGACTAACTTGTGATTTTTGCGCCTGTTCCAATTCAGCTCCTAGAAAGGGCTGCTTTTTTTCCCTCTGCAGAGCAAAAGCAGCCAAGGCCAACTCTTTCCCTGCCCTGGGTGTGCTGTGAGCAAGGCTGGGTGGGGCTGGGCACCATGGAAATGATTTTGGGTGTGCCAGAGATGGGGGAAAGGCTCGTGGTGTTCACAGGACTAGGCTTAAGGGAAGAAATTAGAAAATCATTTCAGAAGGGAAGTTTTTAAACAGTTTTTGTACCTTCAAAGGCAATCACATTTGGCTCCTCTCAAGTTTTGGAGGCAGATTCACTCATCCCTAAAGAGATATAAAGAGGAGGATGGGGTAGTTATAGTAAAAATTCAGTTGGAAATGGTCTTACTAATGCTGCTCTGAAGTGTAACTATTCAATTAAAAGGAAAAATAATGATGCTTTTATTAAACAAAAGAGTACCAGCAGAGAATACTACTAAAGCCCAAGGACAAGTGTAACTCTTCTACCAACAATAATGCAGATTTTTTGCATATATTATGGATTATACTCTCTTTTCAATGCACATGCATTAGCATTAATGGGCAAGAAGAAGATGATAGATCCATTTGCACTTCTACCCAGTATCAGCAGCGAAATTCATTACATTCACACACTCTCTGACTCTTTTGATTCCTTTTGAAATAATTCAAAATATTCATCATTCAAGGACTTTAGGGAATAAATTATTTTCCATTCCTGGAATGTCCACAAAAAGATCAAAATTATTTCATTTGGTATTATAATTTACTCAACAAAGTTTGCAGTTTATTTTCCTCTAATTCCTTGGGTTGTGGAAAGGGTTTGCTGTAAAGTAAGTGCTGCAGATGCTGCTTGGTAAGGATTGATTTTGAAATATTGTTTTTTCTCTCCATTTAATTATCCAGTGCAAGGATAAGAGCAATGATTTTATCATGTGATGCAGTTCTCAGTGAGGCATCTGATAAAAACTTTTGAGGGGGAATTCCTTCTCTCTGTTGCAGCCAGAACAAGACGAGTTCAGTGTCCAAAATATCTTCATGGCATTGCTTGTGAATCTCTGAAATTTTCTGTGACCTTCAGAGCTAAGAGTGAAACAAAATTTGCTTCCTCCTCCCAGTGCAAAACACAATTTGGCTTTTGTTATTTGTAGTGAAACACGAGAGAAAGGTTTCTTTCCCCAGAACCAGATCGGTGCAATCACAGGGATTTCCATGTGTGGAGCTGTGGTTTTTCTCAGGATGATTTTATCAAATCCTCTCCTTCAGAGTTTTCCATCGGAATGTGGGAATTGGCACATTACAGATGCACTTAAATCTTTCCAGGTTTGAAGTCAGTGGGTGTCTTTCTGCAGTTCGGGATCCATCTGTTACTATATCAAATAAAGTCTGGGGGAGAGAACTTGTTGGTATGGGTTTGGTTTGGAAGGAAAGGCTTTGAGGTTGGAACGTTGGAGTTGCAGAGATGAAAATATCTGCAACAAAAGGAAATATAATGGAAGTTTTGATTTTGGGCTACTTAATGTTGGGGAGTAGGAAAATGTTCAAAAGTATATGGAGATAATATTGCAAATGTTCTTAAAATGAGAGGCTGGACTGGAAGGGCAAATATAAAGGGACAGTGGGAGTGTAAAAGTCAATGTTTTGGGGGTGTTTTTTGCATAATTGACAGATTTCTTTCTCTTTAAAATACCCACTGGCAGAACCAGGGTGAATTCCCTAACTGGAGATGGTATATGTAAATATATCTTAAAAAAAAGTATTTCCAAAAGCAGCAAGTGGAAAAAATGTGAATATTCTGTAAAATTTAATTGCTTTATCAAGCTTTCCATTTCTTTCTTAGCAGAAATGTGTAATTTTAAAGTGATATAGGCCTCAGGCAATGAATATTTGCTGTCAACAAATTATGCAGGATTCATATATCATATTTTTTGAATTTTCTGCCATTCAATACAAATCTTTTTGTTCCTATGGCAACCTCGATGCGATCTGAAATGTACACAATATTAGACACAAAGGGTTGAATTCAGGCCTGGTATCTCTCCTGGAATGAAAACTCCTTCTTATGCAACAAGATTATTCCAAAGCAGAGGGTCCAACCATGAATTAAAGTCAACCCACTCAATTTTGGCTCATTTTTCACAGCAATTCTTGGATTGGAGCAGGAGAGTAGGGCCGTGCACCAAGGCTGACCTTTCTTTGTGCCCCAGGTGAAGAGTCAGTGCTGTCCCAATCGTGTGGAAGTGATGAGAGTGTCCCAAAATCTGGGAAGTTGCTGTGTGTTTTCAGATCTCTCCAGATCTGTTGCACGTTCCTACATGCAGGCTGTGTTCTTCCATGGCTCGTCAGAAATGTAAAACTACTCAATGCCTTGTCTTGAACTCAGTGCCAAATCCAGGACCAGAATTTGGGATTTCCTACTCTTCCCCTTTCCGTACATCACAAGTTGTTAATTAGTGGATTCATTACTGCCATTATCCCATCTAAATACCAGAGGCAATGTTTTCTCTTGCAAAGCACGAATAAGAGCAAGGTTTAGCACTAAGCTTGTGCCTCCCTCTAATACAGATACTAAATGATTCATGTTCCAAATTTGCCATTAGGAGAGGGAACATCATAACCTCCTTAAGTTCTTATTAACTGGTTTTACTTCCTTTAAAATGTATTTTGTTAAGCAAGCAAAACATAAAAACTTCACAGACTCCGTGATTGATGACCTTTCTCACGGAGTCTGTGAACAGGAACAACTGAGGAATATTGGAGCAATTAAGAAGTTTCTGCAGAGGCTGTACACTTATCAAAATGAGTCAGACAGGCATTCAGCTGGATCATTGCCCCTTATGCCTTACCTACTGTCAAATCAGCTCTAGCAGCACCCACGAAGTCTATTTTAGGCACATCAGCAAAATGCCACCGTGAACTTTGAGCAGCAATTATAGGCATGAAATATATTGGCCTTGCAGTGATTTAAGATGAACTCTTCAATAGCATCTGTCTGGACATTAATATCTTACCATGTACTATTTTTCCTCACCTTGCTGGTGTTAGCTGTTAAGGAAGCACTCCCATTTTCCCAGACAAAACCCAGAATTTAAAATGTAAAAGCAAAACCAATCACAGTGACAACGGAGCATTTGAGTGGAAAGTCTCCCTTTAAAATGCCAGTTACTAATGCAAGAGATTCAATGGAATGGAAAGAAATTCAGGCCAGATGGCAGTGCAGGGAATGTCTATTGGATATTAATGTCTGCTGTTCTGGAATTGTTTTTTAAACATCTTTTTTAGGACTACAAGAAAGGAAGAGAATTTGGGCATTGAGTCAAGCTCTTTTGCTGTTGATGGCATTGTCTTCTCAAGTCTTTCCTGTATTTACTGTGGCTTCTTGATGCAGTGAGGTTTTTAGCCTGATTACAGAGCTATTAAAAAAAAACAACCCATTGGCTTTAGCACTTCTAAACCTTGAAATAAAATGCTGGAATCGTTGACTGGAATGAACCTCTGGAGGTCACCTGAGATCCCACTTGGAGCAGGACCAGCCTGGATCAGGCTGCTCAGGGTTTGAATATCTCCTAGGATTAATATTCTTCCAGTTGACATCTCAGCATGTCCATGTCAAAAATGCCCTCTAGCTTGAACAGATTGTGTTCTCCAGCCATGGATAACCACTTGGCTTCCAGATAATATTGAAAGTCTTTCAAAGTTCAATTTTCTGTGTATCTTATGCTTGATCCCTACTTTTCCCTGATCTTGTGGTAACTCCTCACACTTCATGGGGATGCATGAATGCAGCCCAGGAACAGAATGGCTAAATCTGCAATAAACACAGAACTTTGGTTTTTCGGTTCTTTTTTTCTTTGTTTGTTTCTTTGGAGTTTTTGAGTTTGTTTTGTTTTTCTTTCTCTTAAAAAGATTTTTAGTGGACTAGCAAGGTACGATACCTTCCAGCTTTTCGTAAATTCCTTTGTGCTGCCTTACACTATAAATTGAGATTTGAAGAAAAAATTTTCAAGGGTACAGAGTGTTTCAGCCTAAAAGAAAGTCAGTGGTAGGTATTAAGTGTAAAACAGTTCCTAAAAAGTTGGGTGCCATGAAGTGGATGCCAGTAATGTATTTTTAAATTTGTCTGGGCTTTCTTTTCCTTTATTTTGTGCCATTATTACACTCCTTATTTTGAAATAATTTTATGGTTTCTCTCTCCTAAAACTGCACAGATCGATTCATTATATCTGAGTGGTTTTTAAAGCAGGCAAAATGACCAATCCACTTTTCCTAAAGAAAAACATGACTTTCAGTTTCCTTGTGGTCCTTAAATCCTCTTTTCCCCCAGCTGAGGTCTCATTGCAGTTTATCAAGGAATGTTTTCCAAGTGTAGGCGAAAGCCTGAAGTGGCAGAAAGGAAAAGAAACAAACTCTCAGCTATAGAAAACAAAGTCTAGGGGGATCTCGGCTGGTGAAGTTAGAGGAGATTGAGGAGGTGATCGTGGATCTCCTTGTTGCTCCAGCCACACAGTGAAACCAGAAGAAGGAAGAGGGACAATTGTGTAGAGAGACAAAAAATCCCAGTTGAAAATGTTCCCCCTGAAGTGCAGGAACGAGCATTGCCTGGGCGCTGCTGCTGCTCCTGCCGCGGTGCACGCAGCACCTGTGCCCTGATATTGCCAATTTCCCCATTTCTGTGCAATCCCTGCATTCTCCCTATTCCCACCTTTCCCTTTCCGTGTCACACCTTTTCTTTCCCTACAGAGCTGAACCCTCAGCTTTGCTCTGACTTCTCAGCAGCTCTGTCTGGGCTGAAGGTGAAACATCTTTATCCTCTAAATGAGGGAGCTTGCATTGCACCAGAGACAGGCTGTTTCTTTGCTGAATGCATACAATATAAATCAAAGTATGTGCCATTATTAATAAATAAGGCATTGGGTAGGCTTTGTCTGGAAGTCGGGTTGAAAGCACTGATTACGATCCAATAACTTTTGAAAAATGCATAGTTGCCTTTGGGATATTGAAGCATGGAATAATTAGATTGCAAGTTTGCAAAAGCAGAATTGTAACTAGAGAGAGACTATTTGCAGCAACAGATTCACTTTTTGGGTTAAATATCTTTTTTTTTAATTTACTGGCAAATATCCCACTTAAGCATTTCAGAATGTAAGATGAATTATCGAGCATTTTCTGTAGATACATTTCAAAACTGTCCTAGTGTTAGTTATCGAAAATCAATGGTGATTGACTCTGCACTTTAGGTTTTCGGTGCTGATATTTAGGATTTTAGGAGTATTATGGGCCAAACAGAAAATGAATTGACTGCTATTGAAAGGAAATTTTGTGCAGCAATGCTAAATTCAGATGCAGTGTCTATTGTTTTATTGGAATTGAGCATCTCTCAATTCTGTAGAACTTTAATCGTTGCACAGAAAGTGTAATTGTTCTATAGCTGATTACAAACAGGAAAGTTATTTCTTCTGGCTATTTAGTCTGGTTGTTACTAGGACAGACTGGAGCAAATGTGCTTTTCGGTCTATGAAACCTTCCGGTCCTGCATGAACACTGCCTCTGTCACCAGAAAAAGGAATCTGGGCCCTCGTACTCAGTCTTCCACAGGATCAATCACTTGCAGCCGTGGAGGTTACAGGAGAGGGAGTTTAATGTTTTATCATATTCTTTCCCGATTCCATATTTCAATCACATCCGTGTACTGCTCTTTATATACAAAACATACATTTCCTGGGGACTGGATGGGTTGAGGATGAAGATTTCCAAAGGTGTCATATGAACAATCTGCAAAATCTACAAGCAGTGCCCGGGTGCCTCTGTGCTGTGAT
Source organism: Origma solitaria (assembly GCA_013397895.1). NCBI lineage: Eukaryota > Metazoa > Chordata > Aves > Passeriformes > Acanthizidae > Origma > Origma solitaria. The sequence continues at coordinate 399,317 of VZRL01005688.1, read as the reverse complement.
TAATAATCCCAGTGCATCTGAATCCATCACAGTTTTGTGTTACCTTGCCTGGGAAACTGATAATGCTGTTGTAGGACAAGAGAGGATGTCACACTCAGCAACAGTGATAAGAGGAAAAACAGCATATAAGTGCAGAATAAAGCAGCTTTCTGCCACAGCATTAAGCTGGAAGCACATTATGGTCTTGAAGTTTAACAGAAATCTTTAATTAAGGATGTCATTGGCATTGTAATCTTTTGGTTTGATAGCCCAGAGAGTGACTTTTACAATATTTTCCAGCCTTTTCTTTAGTTTGCAGATTCTCAAACTAAAACTCTTTCAGCAACGTGCACTTGTTCTTCAAATCTCATCTTATCTCAGAAGGATGAATGTTGCAATTAACAATTCAGAACCCTTTATATTTTTGTAACCACACAGAAGAATTAACTCAAGCAAATGTAATTTAGAATAGTAATAACATGTTGTCCAAATGTTTCCTACATTAATCACGGTGAAGATGGTTACTACAGTACCGCTGCTGGATTTTATTGAAAATAAAGTAATTCGGTGTGGTACATGTTCTCTTGAGAGCGTTTCTGTGTGTTCAAAAGAAGTGAAGGATGCGAGCATGAGACAGTAAGAGAACCTTCTGTTTTTTGTTGAGTGAATTCAGTGCTTGGTAACATTTTGATACAAAAGCAATACAGTAGTGTTTATTTTCAGGAAAAGGTTCTGAACTTTGCTATTTGTCAATGGATATTTCTAAAATTTCCGTACATATGAGAGGCAAGAAGAATAAAGGATGTGTATCAAGTTTTCTGCCAAAATAAATATTAGACCCAAGACAAATAGTTCACCCAGGTTATTAACTGTGTGGTAAATAAACCCATTGAAGTTTGCTTGCTGCTGTTTACCCAAGGTATTTTGCTGGCATGAGGCTGAATGTGCCGCCCAGACTTCTAATTAAATGTCACTGAGGAGCCTGGAAAAGGGTTTGACTCCAAAACACAGGGAGGCCAGATTTTTTGGTAAATGTGGTTGTAACCTGTTTACAAATTTCCCCAAGAAGGTTCCAGAACAGTTTAGGCACATGGGTCTCTAAGGATGTGTAAAGGCTTTGTAGCACTTTTAAGGCAGCAAACAAACTCTTCCTGCTAAATGGGTGCTTCTAGATAAGAAAACTTCACTCACTGAGTTGCTTGAGTGAGGATAATATTCATGATGTGGGTTTGATGTCCTAAATTCTCTTAATCCAGAGGGAATCTAATTCAGGGCACCTTGGTTTTTGCGCTTTTCTGGTGGTTTGTTTGTTTGTTTGCTTCCCCACCCTGTGGGAATGTGCGTGCATCCTGTTTTCCTGCTGGATGTGAATTTAATGCACGTGTTTTCCTGCTTTGGACCATCATTCAGCTGGGCCTGACTTTCATGCTACTACTGAGTTAAGTTGAAGTTGTTACTCTGGTTCTATGATCAGTGCTTTCTCATAGTAAAATTGCACATAGGTTAGTATCAATAAATTAGATCCACAGCCGTTTGCCAACGTGTGGTCACAGGAAGCTTTATGTGAAAAAAATCCAAAATTATTAATCTTTGACTCAGCATGCTTAAACTTGAGTCAAATTAGAGACAAAAGTCCTGGCAGCTCCTAGAGGAGCTCAGGAGAGCTGGGAGCTGCTGTGAGAGGCATAATGGGAAATTTCCCTGCAGAAGGAAAGGGCCGAGGAGCTGTGCAAAAGCACTTTCCACCAGAGGATGGGGTGAGCTGAGAGAGAGGAGAAGAGCTTTGGGAAGGGGGCTGGTGGAGCTGCCAGCCAGGCTGAAAACAGTGCTCCTGACTGTCGCATGGTTTGTTTTTAGCACCAGACCAGCTGGAGAGAAGCCTTTCCTCCTTCCAGTGGGTTGGCTTCTGCATATGTTGCATGGCTGTAATTTCTATACAAACTGTTTTATAAAATTTGCAGATTTGGCACAGAGGCAAAAGATGAAGTTAACCTTACTTCCAGGTTAAGAAAACCTTCTTAAGTTTTGGTCCAGACCCTTGAAATGCTAAAATTCATCTTGTTTGTGAGTTAGGAGGTACAAAAGCCTTTGGTTTTTTTCCCACTGCATGCAGCGCTCAGGATGGTGAGGCAGGAGAAGGGAAAACAAACTCGAGTGGCCTTTTTGGCACCTGGGTTACACATGGAAAAGAAGTGCTAAATCGTGTCTCACATCTCAGTGTTAATTGCTTACTTTGCTGTACATTAGCACTTTAAGTGTGCAGCACAAATATGTTTCTTTTTTGCTGCTGTGGATGGTGCATTTTGCCAAGAGTTTCTTGTTGTGTAATATAAATTTCCTTTTTGTGTCCATATTTTATTTAAATTGTGCACCAGGTGCCTCCTGTGGATATGTGAGTCTTGAACCGAGCCTTTAATGCTTATTTAACTTCAATATGTGAAGAATGCATTTCACAAAACCCAACTGAATGAGTGTTTTAGGGTCAGGTGGAGTCTTCTAATCCATTTGAAAAATACATCTCAGTGTAGAAATTTCTGAAAGAAGTTTTAGGAGGATGCTGGGGCAGTCCTGCTTCAAGCTGGTATAGGACTGTGGAACTGATTGGCAGATCCAGGTTTGTGTGGCTGTAGGCATCTTATTATAGAGATATATTTATATAACAGCAGCCCTGTACAAGGTTTTGTTCCTTAGTTTTGCCTTGTATTCATCGAGCTTCTTTTTTCCTTCTGGACACAATCAAAGCTGGATCTTTTCTTTGAAACTCTTTTTTAAAAAAAAAATCCTGCAATTCACATCTGTATGAAATAACTCTTAAAGCTCACGTGACATCCAAGCAATCGCAGATAAAAGACAAAATGGATAGATTGCAGAATAGCACCCAGAAGAAAAGTAATTTTCTGAAACCCCAAAATAAATTGCTCTCTAATTCACAAATAATGCAGTACATATTTAGGTTGTTAGAAAGAATGATTACTGAATATAGAGCTCAGAACTCATGAGAGAGCAAAAGCATATATGGAACTGTGGAGAAAAATGAACTATAAAAATACAGAACTTCTAATATTTAACTGATTTCCTTCATCAATCACTTGCTGCTAAATGCAAAACAGTTGGGTATCATAAGCAAAATCATTTCTTTAAGGAAAATAACTTTCAAAACCAGTTTTGTCTATCATAAATTCTACTGCAAACAGTGTAAATAATGCCTCTGGTTTGCATATTAGAGAACACCTCAGACTTTGCCTCTCACAGTTGTCAATCAGAAACAAGAATCAAAAAATTTTGATAGAAAGATAAAGTGTTGGTCCAATCTTGATGTGGCTGAACATCAAAATAAAGGCTGCATTACAATGTTGTCCTTTCATCCCCAAAATATAACACACAAAAAGAGGAAACAATGCTGACATTGGAACATGCAGAGCATTCAAACGCAAAATACTAAGGCAAAAATTCTGTTTCATGCCTTTTTTTCCCCCCATGAAATTGATTTTCAGATTAAAACTGGTTTTTTGGGATTAAGCTGTTCCGAGATTTAAGTACTTGTCCACCCACAAGACCATTTTGAGACCTTGAAGTTGTTTCGTTTGCAAGAATTATTTTCTACACCTTATCCTTCAGATTTGATAGACACGCTTTGCTTACTGATATCCAAAATACTCTGCATTCACCAGGAAAACCTTTTCTCCAGGTATGGTTAGGACAGAATATCTCTAGAAAGTCTCAGGAAGACAGGACCCTTCATAGGGATAGGGGGAGCATGAAAGGATGAAGAATTCTCTGCCCTGTTTTGATGAATCAGTGCATTTAGCAGCTGATGATTTTTGGCACAACGCTATTTTTTGCCTTTTTTCAGTGTTACTTATTGTGTCAGTGGTGGTTTTATCAAAGAAGGACCAGAGAACTGAGCTCCATCAACAGCCCCAAGTTACTGTTGATTCTCTGCCCTTGCTTCCTCTAAGGAGGTGGTATCAAAGCATATTTTTCCTACTTTTTTTTTCAATTTCAATCCCCTTTTTAGGACCCCCCGTCTCTGATGTAAGAGCTCGCATGTTTTTGTCACTGGGAGGCAGAAATTTTTGAAACTCTTTGTGCTCCATCTTGTTATTGCTGCTGCAGCAGCTTTTGTGGTGGTCAGTATTGTATGGGTGGAGAAACAGAGACATTTTCCAGACTCCATCAAGTACGCGAGGACACAGAGGGAGTGGGAATAATAGCAGTGGCCGTCTGTGTTCTTCGTTATTGTCAACGCAGAGACAGTGAGGAGCTCACTATTGAGAGCTTCATATGCACCATGGCAACAGAGGGATGATTAAAAGTGATGCAAGTCAAAGGAGAGCAGAGATGTATAGAAATGAAAGGAATTCCCTGCTTCTGAGCCCAAAAGCCAACCCTTAAATAGCTGTTGGTAGTTGTATTTTCAGGACTCTCAATTCTTCTTCCTTTCCTGCCCATTCCATCTCTAGGGATAAAGCCAGGAAAAGGAAGTGCCTGTGGAAGCTCAGCGCAGGCAGTGTTAGCAAAGTTTTAGGGACGTAACTTTGAAAGGCCAGAATAAAGACTCGGTTAGGAAAAGCAGAAGTTGTGTGTCCAAATAAGTGAGGTACATATGATATATTATAATATATTATTATATAATATTTATATATATATATAATTATAACATGGTCCAAATATGTAAGCATCAGTCTGACATGGTAGAATTGGATTAGCCAGGGTGAATCATTCTTTATTTCTGGCTGGTTCCTATAATTCTGGAAAGTTTAGGGTTAGAAGTCAGCACTAAGTAGCTGCAGTTAAGAGCTCCTGATCCTGCATGATTCCTGATACAGGAAGCTCCAAAAGGGTAAGCAGAGAATTGACATAAATGTCTTTTGAATCCTTTAGTCTTGATTTCTGATTTAGAGGAGCGCCTCAAGCCCATGTTAAATCCAAGGTTTTATTTAGGATTAGGAGCAGTATGGCTCACAGCCCGAATGGCTACCAGAGGTACGTTCTGGAGAGTAAATTGAGACCTAGAACCAGAAATTTCTAATTTCTTGGTCTTATTTTTTTTGCTTGTAATAGCTGACAGTCCTGGAGTAAAGAACAGAAAGGGCAGCACAAATGGAACTTTTGACAGCATTTGCAGGATTCCGAGGAGAGGAGCTGAGCCTCGGTAACAAGGGCTGCCAAAAACTCATTCTTAGAGTGATTTGTAGCAGGTTCTTGTCACTTCATGCCCCTATTGGAGCTCCTCAGCATCTCTGAAAGTTCTGCTCTCCACTGGAAAGGAAATGTGCACAGCCTCGAGAGGTATCAAGAACCAGTTCAACTGAAATAAGCCTTTTTGATTCAGGCAACTGCTGATTTTCAAAATCCTATTTCTTACAAAAGGCCACTTGGAGTTATCTGGCTCGACTTTCCTGAAGGAAAGAGAAGCCCGTAGGTGTTTCCAAATGTTTCTCAATTTTAGTGTAAGTGTTTTCCCATTAGAAGACCACATTCTCACAGCTTGGAAAACAGCTTTGGTAACTTCTGCTTCCTAGAAAGTGGAATGAACATTGGGCACGAAATTTCTGTGAGATGTAAAGGGCTGGTTTGAACAAGAAAAGGCTCTTCAAGAATAAACAGTTTACAGTGTGTAATCAAATGAATAATGTGATTCTTGGGGAAGAGGGACTTTTTAGCTGCCCCTTCCACAGAAGGTAGAGAAACATTAAAAATACATTTGCCACTGATAGGTTGAATTCATTTTAGCTGGCATAAATGGGACAGATGAGCTATTCAAATGTCTGATGAGTACTATATAATGAAATATTTATCACCTTCTCATGGTCACTGCATGAGAAGCCAATAATTTGTTTTCTCTCAGCACTGGTATTTTGTGGTGCTTATAATAAATTATACATTGCAAGCTCCCATCCTTCACCCTCTTTCTATTTACCTATCTAGTCTGAGGTCTCATTCATCACCGTGTGGCTGGGCTGGGGACAAAAGTGAGGCTATAAATTCATGTATTCGAAAGAATCATGGAATTTATAATGCATGATGGCAGGGGGCAACATGGCTGGAGTGTGGCTGCTGGGAACAGGTGACCTTTGGAGCTGTAAAGTTGAGTAAAATTGAGCAAACATTTTAGAAATATATAAATACATACATATATATACACATATATACATACACAAATATAAATATATATATAATATATAAAAATATGAAATTATATATAGCTAAATATATAAATATTAAATAAATAAATAAATGTATATACACGGGCAGATGGTTGTGATTTGGATTTAGGATAACATCTCCAAACAATCAAAGCTGTCCAGATTTTGGCCCATTACCAAGCTCAAGTTGATGCTACAGATTTAATTCTTCTCATGGCTCTCAAATTCATGAGAGATTTAATTCTTCTCATGACTCTCAAATTCTCTAAAGCAACTTTTGATGTCAGAGGTATGAATTATCTTTTATTTGCTTTGCATTGATGCAGAGGGTTTAATGAAGGAGATATTAGGATGAAATGAAAATGGTATTCCCAAGTGATAGTCTTTATAGCATTTAGATATAAAGTCTTCCATGTTAAAGAGGAGGTTTTATTTCAAAAATTGAAAACTTGACCCTGGGATTGCTTCAAAATGTGAAGAAAATTAACACCATTTAGTTCTCAAACATAGGTTTTTTTCTCAGTGTGGAGGAGAAATAAAATTCTTGCTTTGCATTGCCAGATTTCAGCCAAGGTCTCGTGTTTCTAATTCTCAAGAATTCCTGCTGAAGACATTCAGATGGAACTGTGCCGCTGTATGAGAGCGTGGTGTGGTGTTGTGCTGAGTTCTGATATGTTGGAAGGTTGAAATTTTCATCTTTTATTCTTGCTGCTTCCAATCAGAAATCGTTTGACCTCAGCACAGAGATAAGACCACCACTTGCCTCACTTATTCAGGAAACTAAATCAGTCAGTGTTGAGGAGGCTGGCAAAGTTCATTATTCACTGCTCAAAAAGTCTTTAGGAATCCATCATTTCTGCAAAGTCCATAAGCCTGTAAATTAATTTCTCATGACAAAATCATTTAAAATGCACAGCCTAAAGGATTTTTAAATGACCTCCTACGTGGATGATACAGGGAAAATAAATCCAGAGCCTTTCTCAATCAATCCAATTGAAGTCCAGTGTACATTTTGACCATGCAGACCTGGGGTCAGGTGTGATTTGGGGGGGGTTGTGTTGCCTGAAGAGATGTGAAATTCGATTCCCATTTTGTGATAATGAGGAGCTTTGGCATCCAGATTCCTGTGCACCTGAACCTGGTGTTTAGTGAAATTCTCGCTGAGGGGTCGAGATTGCAGGTCTTGGAAAGCCACACTTACACTTCAGAAATCCCAAAATTTTTAAAGGCACGGTAAGGTTACTGATCCAAACATTTTTACAAGTTGACAGGGCTAATTTTTAGTTTCATATTTTAAATCTTTTTTTTCCTTAGAAGAATTCCCAGATTTTTCACGGAACAAAGGTTTGGTTCCTTTTTTGAAAACGCTGTTGTAAATACAATATACCAATAAATTTTCCTCATAGCTGTAAAGAAAGATTTTTCTTAACATTATTTGCATAGTGTAGAGATAGTTCCACAAAGATTTTTGGAATTAAATCTATTCTTATGAAGAGAGCAAAGGGAAGAAATGACAAAAGTAAAATCTGTTATCAGGATCCCTGTGTACTGAGTAAACACAGAGATAGCATATGTGTTCTTTGCATATTTTGTTAATACATAAATTAGAATCACTTTAATAACTTTTCACAGAGTTAGTGAAAATTAGTTAGCAATAATTCATTACATAAATTACCCAGTTAGGTACATTTTTTCCTTTAGTTGCTTTTGCTTGTACATACATGTGCGGATAAACACACAGAGGCATAACTGTTAAATGTGTTTGTATCTCTGTGGGCAAATTGTTCTATGGACAGATTTTAGACCAGCTCTGTTTGCAGTTCAGGGCGGGGTGCGATTCAAGGGGAAAGAAAAGAGTGGCTCCAATCCCACTGACTCTCAACCCTGACTTGTCCATTCTGATTTCCAAACCATTCCCTTTTTCCATTCTGCTGTTGCTTTCATAATCAATTCCTTAGCGCTTCTGCCTGAATTACAGTTCTGGGGGTTCTTTTATTTTCAGTAAATTATGAATGATGGGTAATCACTTCTTGGTAAGGAAAATTCATGGAGGTAATGATGAAAATTTTTGGACTGTCATGTTGAGCTCAACTAAAATGTTAGGATTAGTTCATACAGCAATATGCTCATGAATAATTTTTGCAATTGTGCAATTTCATTTTTTATTTCTCCTCTTATACATGGAATAATTTGATTAATGCAACACATATAACAGTAAAGTATATAAACAAAAATAATTTAATAATATCCTAGGTTAATAATTAAGTTCTCAAACGTCAGTCTTTTACCACACTGCAAAAGTTTAACATGGAATTTTAATCTTAAAAGTAGCTGTTTCTTTCCTTGGTTTGGATAACAGAAGTTAGTTTAAAATACAACAAAATACAGTTGTCGTCTTGGCCGTAGTCCTGACATCAAAAAGTATTAAAATGTTTCGAAGAAACAAAATGAGAACTAGAGCATTATCCTGATCAGTTTTAAATCTTGTCAAAAGGTAGGGGAGATAAACCAGAATTTGAAAAATAAAGCCAGATGTTTGCATAGAGAAAGGTACCAATATAAAATAAAGGTATTTACTCCTCCAGTAAATATAGAAAGAAGTAAGCCTGAAAAGATTAGTTGTTAAATTTCTTTCTATAAAAAATTCTGTTATAATCAAGGACAATATTTTTAAGACTGTTTTTTTAAACTTGTGGTCAATGTGTTTGTCTAAAAGCACCTTAAATTCTGGCTTGAATTTTGACTTCAGTTTCTGTATCTCCTTCCCTGTGTACTCTCTTTTTGTTATTACACACTATTTTAAATATATATCTCACTATTGAGTTATGCAGTCCCTTCTTGACTGTCTTTTAGGATCAACTTTGCTGGTGGAAGGAGCCTGTGAGGGAATTCCCTCCTGCAGCTGGAGTCGCTCTGCGCTGCCGATGGTTTGATTTATTTGGGTGACCACCACTCGCCATCTCCCTAAAATCCTCAGGATTGTGTAATCCTGGCAGATTTCAGTGAGAAATTTCCACAGTGCTCACTCTGCTCCATAGACGCCTGCCCAGGCTGGCCTTTCCATCTGCATTCAGCACAGTGCCCTCGCAGGAAGGGGAGCAGCTCTCCTCAAACCCAGCCTGGCAGATTTGCCTTTTTCACTCCAACTGCAGTGATGGAAGAGCCTTGGAGTGTGCTGTGCAGTTGTGCTGATAAATTATTTAACGACAGAAAGGAGCTGACTGCTTGAACTTTCCTCTTGACCTAAGCTGAAATGCCAACCTGGGTGAATTTGTGCGCAAGGCCGTGTAAACCAAACTTCTTATCTTATATGCAAAGCTAGGATTTCCTAATGCCTGTCACCGAACTAGGGAGGCTTCCTGATCCTTGCAAATATTTGTGTTAGTTTCTGTTGGTGCACAAGTTCCAATATCCATGTGTTCTGCAAATTCTTGCGGGAGCTGGGGGTGAGGTTGTTAACAGCTTGGCAAATGTGGAATTACTCAGGGTGTGTTATAAATATAAATTTTAAAATTCCATGTTAAACTTTTGCAGTGTGGTAAAAGACTGACGTTTGAGAACTTAATTATTAACCTAGGATATTATTAAATTATTTTTGTTTATATACTTTACTGTTATATGTGTTGCATTAATCAAATTATTCCATGTATAAGAGGAGAAATAAAAAATGAAATTGCACAATTGCAAAAATTATTCATGAGCATATTGCTGTATGAACTAATCCTAACATTTTAGTTGAGCTCAACATGACAGTCCAAAAATTTTCATCATTACCTCCATAATCGCAATAAAGGCTGAACGCAGACAGGAGGAAAAGCTCATAGAACAGAGACTTTTTCAGAATATATTTCTAATTACATACGCATTTTGCATCTATGGATAGGAAGGGTTTTTGATGATTGACTTGTGTGGAGTTGTGCAGACGCTGTCTGTTCCTGCTGTAGGGAGGAGAATGTGCTGCCACAGAGAAGCAAACGAAAGGTGTTCCTCCCAGAATACAGCAAAGGCTGTCTGTTAATGAATTAACACGCTGTAATTTAGGTAATATACACCTTTAAATACCAACCCCTACTGTCTTGAGCGATTGTGAAGTTTCAAAAAGAGTAGCAAAAAGCCAAAGCACTCACTCATTTGTCAGGAGAAAGCCAAAACTCTCATTTTCAGGACTACAGCAGAGGGAGAAAGTAAAATATGAGACTGTGGCTTTGTGAGATGTCACCTGTGTGCTGGTTTAACGTTTTTATACAAAAAGTGGTTTTAATTAAAATTTCCTGATATTCTGAAAAGATTATTGTTATGGTAGAATTAATATTAAACTGTTCTAGTCATAAATTATCACCTCTATTATTATTCAGATGTTTAAAAATTGCCAGACTGTTTCCTATCTGTTGTGGGGTTTCTTTTAATGTCCCTTACTAGCAAGTGTATGTGATTAATGCTAAAATTTACTTAGGGATGAACTCATCCAGCCAGTCATTTCCCGGAGCAGTTATTATCATGTTTTTTGTATTGAAAACATATTAAAACTCTAAGAGTTCAGAAGCATAAAGCAGGCACAAAGCAAAGCCTATTATGGTACTGTTTACCAACAGATTTATAATTACAAAATAAATTAAGCATGAAATGGAACACTTTTCATTTTCTGCCATAATGGTATGAAATATTTGATGTTACTTTACCGATTATTCTGGAATAGCTTTAAAAGTGAATAATTCTGAAGGTTGTCATGGTATTTCAGCAGAACCTAAACATAACTCCTTTAAAACACCCATCTCCTTTTCTCCTGCACATAATCAGAATGCCCAAGGAATGGCGAGAGGCTATTCCAGAGCTCAGCCTTCCAATCAGAATAATGATAATGCAAAAACCAATTAATTTCATAAGAAATATAGAATGCCAATATTCTCTCCCTCATAAATATCTCAAATTATAAAATTATGGAATACCTCTGAGTGGTTTGGGTTTTTTTAGGGGGAAGGCCACATCTGAATGCCTTTAGTCCTGTGTGCCTACAATTCTTGTAACATTCTGTACCTTGAGAAAAACAGTTTACTAAACTTGGCCATTGAAACCTCGCACAAGCGCAATGCTCTGTCTCAGCAGAGCCATTTTAGTTGTGTTTCTCAGCATCCTCTTCAGCACCACATCCTGCATCCCTTCCCTCCAACAGCTGCTTTATTCTATTCTGTTTCACCTTTGTTTGAGGAGACCTTTAATAAATATCCTTTCAAAGCTGATCCTTGGCAGCTGATCCTTACGAATTCGGGTTGTTGATTAGGGTTAAAAACGCCCAGCACCAGTGACTGCAGCCTTGGGAGGGACTCTTCCCTCTCCCAGGCTGTGGAACCCCACAAAGCTGCCTCTGCAGGGATCACAAACACTTCTCCCGTGTTCATGGCTCTTGTCTGTGTTGTTCATCCCCAAATCAGCAGCGATCTCCACCCAACACTTCCCCAGAGTGATGACTCCTCTGTGCCTCCATTAGTAACCATCACCACCAGCCCAGTGCCCTCAGAAGCTTCTCCAAGGCCCAATTCCTGCCTGCCCCCGTGGGATGATCCCTGCCCCCCATAAACGACCCCCAGCAGGGTCATTTATGTGATCAATACTGAGCTGATCTCAAGGAATAGGCTGCAGGAAAGGTGAGGATCTCGCTGTGAGTTTTGTATGTGTAAATAGTCACCCATGGGCTGCAATTTGAAGAACTTCTTTCTCCTTATTTCTCAACAAAACTAACACATATGTTTCACACAGGGGAAGTCTGGCTGTTTTCCCTGTTTCTGCCATCTCCTGATTTTTCCTTTTCCAACGCTCATTCCAATTCAGGAAGATAATGAATATTCAAGAATTCATCTCCTGTTAAGCAGTAGGATTTAAGAACCTAAACGTGTTTATTTTTCAACAGCTCCAAAAATGCATTAAATGTCCCCAGTTTTCTTCGGAAGGAATCTTTTCTACAAGTTGGGCTGCACCACCTGAGGGTGCTGCTCAGCCTTTAGTCCCGCTCCCTTCTGGCAAATTGCTTGTTCAGGGGCATTTTTCCTTGTGTGAGAGTCTAAGTGTTTTCCTCCAGAGCGGGTGGAAATTTTCAAATGGGGTGTTTTGAAGGCTGGTGGGTGATTGCAGCATTGCCCAGCTCAGTGTGCGGTGTTGGGGTAGCCTGACTATGCTCCTTGGAAACCTCCAGGGAGATGTGCTCCTCTCCTCTGCACTCCTTCAAACTCTGCTGTAGGAAATTCAGCGCTTGCTGCAGCCCTCACTAATGCTGTGCTTTGGTTTCCTTTTTCCTTGGATTCTAGTGTTCGTTTTTATCCTTTTTTTAAAACTTTGATTGCAGGATCCTTGGCCTGGGAACCTTTGTTCTGTATTTGCCTGAGACAGCAGGGTCAGATCCATTACAGCCTCGTGGCAACTCCGATACAGCCAGGCTGTAGCTTAAATCAGATAACAGAACAGCTCTCTGTGTTCTTTCCTGCAGTCCCTGGGATTTAGTTATCTCCTTGGCAGGGTTATTTAAGTTGGACTGGCCAGTCTTCGGAGCTTAGTAACTTCTTTTGTTAAATGTAGATTTACTGTGAGGGTTCATTGCCGTAGCTGTCTCCCACAGAGATAGAACAGAAGGTTGTAAATCAAGCAGATTTTAGTGTAAATTATTCAGAGTTTTTTTTCTCTTCATTGTGTAAGATTCCCTGCAGAATATGATGGCCCAATGAGCTATTGCTGATTATTTCTTGAGGTCTAAAACTATACGTAGTTTGCATATATAATATATGTTCCTTTAAAATCAAATTAGAAGGAACATGTCTGACTTGGTCCTCTCTCCAAGGAGAGGTGCATTAATGAATGATTAGCATGCAGTGGAAGCCTCATTGCTGAGCTAATGAAATCCAAATATTTTGAGAGCTAAGCCTATAATACAGCTTGATGGTTCTGCATCATCGTCATTTTTTAGTGGGTTTAGCACTGCAAAACTTCACATGTCAGTAGTTGCTGGCTTTATAATTGAAATACTGACTTTATTGAGAAGATTTGCCTGAATGGACTTATACACAAAAGAGTTCGTAGGATCTGTCTTGATTTTTCTGGAGGTGAGGCTTCGCTGGGAGACAAAGAAGGTCCTTGTGCTTCCTTTACATCTAAATTTCTCAGGTGATGTTGCCTGTAATTCCTGGGTAGAAAGAACAGGAAGTTTATAGTCACTGCTTCCTAGGCAGGAAAATGTGTGTGGCTGGAAACTAAACACATCAGTTCATAATGATCTGACGATGTGATTAAGGGACAAAAGAGGTAAGGGATGGTGCTAAACAAAAATAAAAATTGCTGGAACATTCTGGATGTAAAACAATTAACTTTGAAGTTCCGTTTCAAAATATTCTATCTACCACTTTCATCAAGAAAAAATAAAGCATTCTCTCTATGATAATATTTTAGAATATTCATATTTCATTATGAAACAGATCCTCTATAGCTCTTCCAATTTGTCCTTCAGACAATTAGATTTGAAGCTGGATGCTCAGAGGTATTCAAGAATACAACTTAGAATGAATACAGCAAAATTGTCTTGTCTTGTTCTTTGAGGCAAACCCTCTTCCCCCAGAAATACTGGAATTTCAGCTGCAGAGGGGAAGGGTTAGGATTGGCATTGGGGTTAAAACAGTGGAAATTTGCTAAGAGGCAGTGAGAAGGCTTCTCGTGCTGGCTTTTCCTTCCAGCTTTCGGCAGGAGAGGCTGCAGCAAGTGGCTCTCAGCCCGGAGTGCGCCCATCCCTGACGTCACTCCTGCAGGAGAGCAAACCTAAGGGGGAAAGATAAAAGGGACGAAAGGAAGGGTAAGAGAAATGTTTCAGCACAGGGTGGAAATCTTGCTGGAAGCTGCAGGGACAAAATAAAAGTATTTCCAGGTTAGAGAGACAAGAAGGGCCAGCAGACCTCACCACTGGAAAAGCATCAGCAGAGTCCCTTGGCCAGGGTGGACTCCAGGAGCTCTGTGTGTGTGAAATTCTATTTTGCAGATCACTGGGGCAGCCTTCAGTCACTGTCCTCTGCCTCAGCTGTGACTTTCCCTTCCCCTCCTCTCATCCTTCTTTTCACTCCTGTGCTCTTCAGTCTGTTCTTTTTTTCCCCTTGGCCTTTCCAAACCCAGTGCTACTGAAAGGTTCTTGTCCCTTGATATTACTACTCCCCACAACCTTGTTATGTGTATTTCATATTTTTAAACAACAAATTCTTTATTCACCTTTATCCGTGTCATAGCGAGCTGCCCAGCTATTCTTCAAATGACTTTGTTTCTGCTTCCTGGGACATGTAACGTGTGTAGTTGGATGCAGAATTTTAACTCAAAAATAGAACTATGAATCAATTAAGGAAGAGAAATTACAAAATGGGAATCTCTGCCTCCATACTAATTAAACCTGTGGAAAAGAGCCATATCTCAATCTGCAGCCACATTAAAAAATAGTTTCATTTCCTTCTCCCAGAGTTCTTGCTGCTTTCTCCGACAAGGGGAGCACACACATTCTGCTGCTGTGTGACACTTAATTCTCCAGGTTGGTTTTGCACAACTGTTAACATAAATGGTGTTTGCAGTTGGATTATTCCTTCAACTTGTGTTTCTTGGAGACCCCCAAGTCATCTTCTAGCAAGGAGATTGGGACTCTCTTCCAGAAGGTGGGGGAAACAGAAAGGTGATTTGTTTGAAAAATGAAACCTAAATTTCTCATTTAAAAGCTAAAGAACAACATGGAAGTAAAATAGTGATACTGAAAAGTAACAACCAAGCATTTGATTGAGTCAGATGCAAATGTTTTCAATAAACATTTATCCCTTTAAATTATTTATTTCTTATTTTAGTCCAGATGTATGCTTTTGGGGATAGAGTGTTGAGCTAAATCATTTTAAACGTGATTGCGAAGAGGGTAACTGAATGTTTCCTTAATGAATGCGTGCGTGGTGCTATTGCTGTGATTATAGGCACGGCGTGACTGGAATTTGAGTTCCTCCTCCTCCCCAGACTTGCGTCCGCAACTTATTTCCTATTATATTCCAGGCACCTGTTTTTCCCGTTAAGAATGGGAAGTGTTAGCTGAAATCATAAAAGGAGCTGCCGGAGTGTATGAAAAGCAGCCACCTAGCATGATTTTAATAATTCTGTAGCATTTATTACATTCTCTGTTGAATCACTACTTGATATTGATGGCATAATTTAAAGTGACAGAAAGGAAGGAACATGACCTTTAATGTCATGACATGAGTTGTCACAAAAAAGGAAAGATGAGCTTAATTCAGCCAAATGGCTTCCTAGGAAGTCTTGATATATAATAAACTGAGATTTATCTTTGGCTGAGATTACACAGCTCAAGCTGTGATTTTTCTTTTAGATGAAACAAACTGACTGAGGAGAAGATGAAAATATTGTTCTAATTTTGATCTTCATATCACATTACAGCAAATTAATTCTGGTTTATAAGAGGGAACATGTAAAATATGGTAGCTTGCAACAGGAGAGAGCTCCATATAGCCATCACTGAGGTGTTTTCCAGAACGGGATCCAATGTTCCTAAATAAAGAAGTGGTTATATTGCTCTATAAGCTTTGCCATTAGACACAAATGTGCAATCAGCTGTCTAGAGGCACTGCATTTCCCTTCTGCTGCTTAGAGTCCTCTCATACTGATCAGGTTTTGTAGTAAATCCCAGAAGAAGGAGCACAGATGTTTTCAGGAATTGTCACCAATGATGTCCAGCTGGTTTATGGCTTTAGCCACAAGGTGAGTCAGGGTTTAGCTTCTAAGGTGGGTTGCTTTTGGGGTTTTTTTGGCTGAGGAAAAGTCAAGGCATTTAAAAAATAATTACGTTCTTTTTTCAAATACAAAAATCACTTAGAGTTTGCTTCCAAAATATGTCTTCTATTTTCAATCAAGTTTGCATAGAAAGTCAGTGTAATAGGTTTGGAAAATGAAATATCCTCTTCCAGAGGAGATCACGTGGCAGCACCATAAAAACTGGTTTCCAAAAAAAGCATGTATTAGTTCAACTTTTAAAAGTTATCCCTCTGGATCATCTATGTTGGTTCAGTTTGATACAGGCTGCTTCAGCCCCGTCGTTTTTATGGAATTCAGGGGACAGCAGGGAAAGGTATCAGCAGACCATTACACCAATGTTTTATTGCTGATGCTGTTGGGTTTTGGCCTGGGAGGTGACACCTGTGCTAGTCTGGGACAGTCAAATCCGAGCTTCTGATGATGTTTTCTAGAGCTGAGCAGCAGCAGTGTGCTCTGGGCTGAATTAACAGCAGAGTGCATCAGCAGCAGAGCCTCCTTCAGGAATCTGGTTTTTCATGTTAATGATGCTGCTGGGCTGAGCTAAGACTTAGGATTTTTGGAATTACTCAGTCAGCAGGTTTTTTGTCACAGGCTAGGCCAGTTTTTATTATCAGGCTGCCTTTGATTTAAGCAGACGTCAGCCAAGGCCCAGAGCTGCTCTGGGGAGCTCCCTTGGCACAGGGTGGGCAGCCTGGCCTCATGCTCCCTGTCCTGCCGGAGCTTCCTGGGAATTCATCACCAGCGTTTTCCTCCAGCCTAATTGGGTAACAAATGGAGTCCATTTCAACTTGACAAACTCTGAGCAGAGCCATGATCTCAGTGCTGTATCAAACTGGCAAAGCCAATAGCACCATGAGAATTTATGAAAGCTGTAATTATTCGGGTGGATTAACTGCCAAAAATATATACAGGGGGCAGGGGACATCCCTTATCTGGGCTGAGAGAATGCGAAACACAGGCTGAAGTTTAATTTTCTGGGAACCTCATTTATAAAAGAGTAGTATCTATTTTGCCATACACTGTTCCCTAAAGAACAGTAACACAGGGAATACTGAAGCATCCATCTAACTAGAGTTCTTTACTAATTACTAGCTTTCTTTTCATGGAAAAATCCATTAAGAATAAAATGAAAAATATCTTTATGGATGCACAGTTACTGAAACCAAGTGCAAATTAAAACAATCTTGCAAGAAAGTGCTGTTTAAAAATAAAATACTATGTACGTTTAACTTAGGCAAAGTAATTTTTGGAGGATTTTAAGAGAATATATAATTTACATGTTGCAGGACATTAAAATTTTTCAATCTATCAAATACTGAGTAATTGTATTATAAATTAGAATAGGAATATAACTACTGTCTATGTAAAAATAGTAATACAAGAGAATTAAAAGAAAAAGATGGCTTGAGGCAACAAGTAGTGCTTCTGACTCTACGAAGCTTCTGGATCTTGGTCAAAGAGCTTGAACTCAGTTTGAAAGCATTTTTCTGCAGTAAGTGTGACTCCTTCTGTTAGTGCCGTGGTTTCAAAAGGCACTGGGGACTGAAAATCAGACCTAGAATATGTGGCTTTGTTTCAATAGTTTGTTACCTGCCATAGAAAATCACCCCTCACACGGGGCCACAGGTCTTGGAATAGGCCCAGAATCAATTCATCCATCAATAGATTCACACCACAGCCCATTATTTCAGACTGATCCATCATTTCCTTAAGTAGGTTATTGCTTTTAGAGGAGTTTATCCTATCAGATGGCTTTTTTTCCCCCTTTTTTGTAATTATACCAGCACACTGATGAGAAAAGTAAATTGCCAGCTGAAATCCTGGCTAGTGTGTGTGGTACAGGAGCATGGCTGGATGCTGTTTGGATTTCTATATCATTTTAAGAACAGTGCCAAGAGCTAATGACTGTGATTTGATCCCACATTAGCAGGGCTCTTGTTATTGAAAGGATTCATCATGCATAGAAATTATTTGTGCTCTAGCTGGAGGCCATATTCTGTGCTCTCAGCACTCGGCGTGGAACATGCTGTCTTCATTTCTACTCACTTACCCGTGAAACAAATGACAGAAGGGAAGGGACAAATGCAGCCTATTTGTCATTTTCCCTCTGTGCCTCCTCTCCCCCTGGATGGGTAGGAGAATGGAAGGAATAAAGAGCAATCCTCCTAATGCAAAAGTAATGATAAAGAGGGAAGTGTCGCCAAGTGACCTTTTTGGTGCTCTGCTTTTAAAAAAGGCATGGACCCCAAAGCCAGAGCCTGGTGATAACAGACTTAGAGCAGTTTAACATCACTCCCCTTTCCATCACTGTTGTGTATCTGTTAGCACTGATTATTAACAGGGGAATTGCAGCTCTGCTTCCTGACTTGAGAACTCCTAGCAAAGTTCCAAAAACCTCGTGCTGTTTGAGGCTACAGCTTCCCATGAGAGGCCAACTTCCCCTGGCACATGCCTGCTCATGCTAAAGGGAATTCTCTCAGCGTCACAGGCAGAGCGAGCCAAGAGCTTTCCTTCTGCAGAGCAGGACCAAGAGCTCCTGCCACAAAAATCATCAGCACAGCCTGGCCATGTGTTCCTCCCAGCTGAGGGACACAGCAGGTGACCGAAGGACAGGTCTTGGCTGATGGGATCTGTGTCTCCCCCTTGGGAATCTCCACTATCGGCAGGGTACTTTCTGTGGATCATAGGAGTTATGAAAGATGAAATTTTAATATTTATTTCCTCCAGGGGAAATTCAGAAGTTGTTTCAGTACAACTTCAAGACCAGATTCGTAAGGAAATCTTGTATTCAGAGTACAGGTATCAACACTGTCTTACTTTAATTTTACTGATGTGGAATAAGCTAAAGAAACTAAGAACGTATGTATGTAAACGTAGCGAAGTTCCACTTAAGCAAGCTAAACTAAGCTGAGGTGTCAGCAAAGCTTCCCTACACCGGATGAAATGGCAGGGTAAGTAAGTAAATTTAATAAAGAATTGGCAGCTTTTTAGCATAGATGAAAAGTGACTCTATCAAGTCAATAATTCATCATACCCTTGCATATCTACGTAGTACTGCCATTGCAGTATTTGTTGTTGGAATTAAAAATAATTAAATCCTTAGACTTCTGAAAGGATTGTAATTTTTTTTTCTTTAACTTAACACCTAAAAGGCAAGAGAAGCTCACATTTTACAGTAACCCAGCACCAGAATGCATTCTGTTCCTGTGTGTGAAGAGTTTTATGTGTGGCAACCTCTGGTAGTATTCGGTGATTTTTAACGCTTTCTTCTGGATGTCAAGAGAGTTTCTATTTCAATTTAACTGACAGGTGAGCTTATAGTTTAATTGAATCCAGTCATTCATGACTAGAAAATAAATGTCTTTGTGATAAAGCAAGGTTGATCAGAAAATAGGAGCTTTAGTCCACTGTATACGTCATGGATAAGGAAAATCTATTTCTTTTTGCAGTGTGTCTCCAAGTGACTTGGTGCCTTTTTCCCATTCTAATTTTCTGTCTAATTACTTCCATGCACAGATTTTGAAAATCTTTCTTTTAATCAAGTCCGTATTTAGGCTTTAACTTGTTCTTGCTTTCAGTAAGTTCACTTATTGCCGAGGCAAGCCCTTGCTCTCATCCCCTACCCTGAGTAATTAGTTCTATCCGACTAAACCTTGTTACCACTTTATCACCATTAGTTTTGTCCCTTAGAAATGTTTAGGTTCATGTTTTCCCCTTGCTCCAGAAGCCACGCTTCTCTGGAGAGCTCTTTATTGCACATTACATATTCTTTGGGCCCTGAAACGTCAAAATAATATCTGAGATCCCAAACAAGGAACAACGTTGATAGAAAGTGGATTTGAAAGTTGTCATTTGGCACCAGTATTCAACCATGGGTGCTGTTTGTGCTTTTGGGGTTGGCCTTGGTATGCCGGAGAAAAACTCATTAGAATTCTCCAATCTGACGGTGCAGTAAGAAATGAGAGGTTTTGGAGGTGCTGCCGCTGCTGTTTTCATGTTTCAGGAGCTTTGTACTGAAGAATTGTAATTAAAAAAAACCAAACAGTCTTTCTCCCTAAATCTTGTATTCTCAGGAGAAGAAAAAGACCACAGATGCTTCTGAAGGAGCTTGAATAACCCAGGAGACAATATTTCTTAAGCTGTAGCGTAGCAGTGCTGATGCTGAGCTGTCCAATTCAAGCTGTCGCTGTTTCTGTCCGGCACTGGAGATTCAGGAGGGCTGCAAAGGGAACGAGCAGCGCCTTTGCAGATGTTTGCCAATCATTCTGTTTAGGTGATCACCATGGGAGAAAACAAAAGCTTTTCTGGAAGTTTAATATTTGAGTCATAAAGGCTTTGCTGAGGTTTATCTGGTGCTGGCAAAGCCTGCGAGGTGTGACTTATCAGCACTGCTGTGTTCAGCCTTTCCTCACCAGCCTATTTTCTGATGAAAAGTCACATCTTTCTTGCCACTCAGTTAAAAATCACTTTATCTATGTACGCATTTTGGAATATTCCGTTTGTTACAAAGACCTTTATGTTTTGTTTCCTGCAGTTCAGGTACTGGGATTTCCTCTCTGCTGCTTTATTCCTTCCAGCTCTTCAGTTTTCTGTTTTCCATTCTGCACCTTTGCAAGAGTTGAAGAATGGCTGAAAATTTCAGCATAAAAAAAAGAATTGGTGATAAATATAATAAGATACTTTTGGACATGGTTCAATTTATGTATATTTTTTTAAAGAACATAGGGACATAAGGGAGAAAAAATCTGAAATTTGGATAGGCTTGGGGTTTTTAACATCTGTGTATGTCTTTTTCAGCTGATTTTATTTCCTTGATTCTGTGTAGAGATGAACTTCAGGGGAAAGGAACATTTCTAGGTTAGAATCCATGATTTCTTCAACTTTGATGAACTGAAGTACTTACTTGCCCCATTAAGCAAAGCTCCATGGAATTTGCATTTATTCAGTTCCTTGTTAAATAGGGACATGTTTTGCTGGAGGGGTTTAAGAGTTGCCTTTTCTAGAGGAGCAAAAGGACATTATCATCAGTAGGCTCTTTTTGTACCTTGTGAAAAATGAAAGATGCTGCTCAGCAGGGAAGGAGAGGGACTGATGCTTGAAGGATAATTCTGTTTATGGAGGCACTTTTCACAAGCCAAATCTGCAAGCATTATCACACAAACTCACCCTGGGCATGATCTAGAAATGGTACCAGGGATGTGAAAGTGCAGAGCTGGAAATGTCAGATATTTGTTTAAACACACCAATTTCTAGAGCCAGAAATGCCAGATATTTGTTAAAATGCACCCATTTCTATTGCAGCTCCCTCTCGTCTCACAATAATTGTGATCAGAAATTGGAGGGCGAGGGAGGAAAATTCCAGTATTGTCCTTCTCCTGCTCACAAATATCAAGCCAGAGGTTCACCATGAATCCAACAGGAAAATGGGATTGAGGAGTGTAAAGGGGGAGGAAGTCAGAGGAGGTAAATAATGCTGGAACAGCACAGCATCCCTAAAACCCACCACAGACAAATGAACCCTGTTTTCTCTTTCAGTCTCTGGCCTTTTGGGTTCTTGAGCACAAAACCTCTCCAGAACAAGAGACCTTGCACTGTGCATTTCCTTAGCACCAGGGTGCCATGAGTATTCCATTTCTGTTAGGAATTGTGGGTGTTATTGTGTTAAACACAGAAAATAATGTCTTATTTGAATATTGATCTTCACCATTGTATCCTACTGCTGAACTTCAGGGCATTTGAGGATAATGTCGAGGTTTTCTCTGTAAAAAGAAGTGAAAAATAGTTGATAAGTCAGAGGAGCAGCCCAGTTACTCTTGAGCTGTTGTGTGTGGGCCTCTCCTAGAGATGCACAATGAAAGAGCAGTTTCTGTTCCTCTCACAGAATTACAGCTTGAAGGTGCCATAAATCCTGCTGCTCCAGATGTGAGCCTGGCTAGGCAGTAAAGTCAGCCAAATGAAAGTGCCCCTCCTCCCCATGCAAAGCAGCGTCCCCTTGTAAGTCATTAAAGGATTTGTGATTTATAATCAGTTTATAGGAGCATTTATTGGGCCTTTCAAAAAGAATTATAATGGGGATGCTTAGAGCAGATTGACTTATGTGGGACCACGAGGCTTGCAATGCCACAAGCTGTTGTTCACTTCTGTGTTGTAATTCTCTGGACACCGTTTGCTGAAAGTTCTCGAAGCCAAGCATTGAGCCCTGTAAGAGAGAGGAAAACCCAGTGAAAATCCTAGAAATCCTAGCACACGATGACATCTGGAAACCCTAAAATAAGGTCACTCTAGGTTTAATAACAACCAGAGTCTATGAAATTACTCAAACTTTGCAGGACTAGCTTTACTAAATATTTTTATTTACAGAAATTCCTCTCAAATCTACCTGGGAGCAGATTCACTTCGTACCTACTGTTTTTAGATGCCATGAGGGACTTTGTTACAAGAAAGATGCACATGGAAATGAAGTGCTGGTTATCTAAATCAAAGGCCAGCTGTCTTGGGGCTCTGGTAAATACCCTCTGTATTTCAAATGCTGGTTCATTATATGGTTCCAGACTGGATATTATGCAATGCTGTGATGAGAGGTGTGATTAAAGCACAACCAGATACCTGGAATGGCTTTTATCTGCAGCTCTGGAAGAGCTGGGACAGCCTGGGTTTCAGCGTGGACAGTCCAGGGGTGTCAGTGAGGCATCCTGGACATGAACTGAAAGAAAAAGCGATGGGTGAGGTGTGTGCTGCTGCAGTTCCATTGATTTCTGGCACTCTAGGCATATTAAAGATAATCCAGATATGACTGTCCGTGTGGCATTCTCTGCTTGTACAGCAGCACACCACATCCTAAATAGAATGGTAGCTTGTCATATGGAGATAATGGTTATTATTCAGCATATCTCCTCTATAAAGATATTCCGGCGGTGTCTCTCCCCTTATGAGATATTCATCTAATTCTTTCCTGAGGCTGTGAGTCATAGAACATCAGATTTGGGTTTAAAATTCAGAACCAACTGCGCTAATATCATATAGAGTCTTTCTGGCAAACACTGCAAATTCTCAGAACGCACATCTGCAATTCTAAACATGCTGGAGACTTGGGTTACAAAGTTGAGTTTAGAGGGAAGCTGCCAAAGTGCACAAAACAGTTGTGCGTCACAGGAGCCATCAGGCAGCTCCTGAGTGATTGCCAGGGCTGCCTGAGTGTGGCCTGAAAGCCTTCGTGCTCACAGGCTCATCTGTAACTCAGGTAACTTCTTTTCATTTCAGTCCCAACAGCTTTCAAAACAAGCATTGCCTCCAATGAGATCATTCTCTCCTGATCCCACCAGGGCATCACAAACGTTTTACATGACACATTTTACTGGATGTAATCTCTGTGGTAAAAATTAATCCTCATAGGATAGATGTTTGTGTTCTGCTCCAGAGCTGCTCGGATACGGTATCTAGGGAAGATACTCCAAATTAATGATCCACTGGTTTTAGTACTGTAATTCTCTGTTAAAATTGTATTTATTGAGCGCAGAGTCAAAAAGGAGGGAGGAGATGCCCATGTGCCATAACTGGACAGAAAAATTACAGCAATTGTGTGGACATGGAAGAATTGTAGTAGGTTTTGGACCTCTGTCCCTGAAACGCTTACAAAGGCAACTGGTTCACATCCTCATTACCTGGGCTGTTGCACTTTGTAAAAAGAATTAAATTTTCACCAAAGGATGTGTAGGTGGGATCAAATATATTTGAGGGAAAACCCTGAAAGAATTTTCACTAAATTTGGCACTACTTTGAAACACAATTCCACAACAAAAAGACAACAATTGAGAATCAGGCTCGTAACAATCAGGAATTAAAATAAAATGATGCCACACTGTGGAAGAGTTCACCTTCCTGCGCTGAGCAAAAGCTGAAGCCCATGAGCTGCTCCTGGAGCAGCAGTTTGGTTGATGGGATAACCATGGCTCTCCAGTGACCTCTGCTCACCTCTGGAGCAGGTCGGGGTCAGCTGTAAGATGGATCAAGCTCATGCATATATATTTCTTTCTATATCCCAGCACATTCTATGTATGATGTGTTTAAATTAGTGCTTTGTTCGTGTTCCAGTTTCAATGAGTGCTTTTTTCAAGTTCTAATTTTATTGATGCGGAGAAAATACACACGGCTATGTCATAACAACAGGATAACCATATGCCACTCAATCATCTAATTTACATTATGAAAACAGAATCAGGGTTTTCTGAAAACTGTCATTTTGGGATGCCTAAACTCACAGCTAAGTCATTCTTATCACACAGTGAAGTTCCCCAGCCTGGAGTATTTCATCAATGACACTTCAACTGAAGAATTTTTAAAATATGCTGATTTGTTTCAAGGGGGGAAATTGTTTAAAAATATCTGCAAAAAGAAGTTTTGAAGAAGTTTTAAAATTTGTATTTTGCCTTTTTTGAACAGATATTTGAACAGATGAGCACTTGTCCTGAGAATCTGTTTCATAGATGGGTGGGGCATGTGTGTATCTAAAAATATGTAAATATGTGTTTATGCAAGTTCTCGTAGAGATCTTACACCACAGTATGTGTCAAAGTAGGATTATAATGGATTTTTGGTCAAGATCCACTCTTGATCTCTCATATGCAAACAGCTTCATAAGTGGAAGGTATCCATTAATTGTTTATGTCCAGTCCAGGAACTGCTTGGTCCTTTATCAGTGCCTCTGCTTGGAGGTGCAATTAGAGTCTGTTTAGCTCATTAAGGAGCAGCTCCTCAGCTGCTGCCTTCCAAGGACAGTGGTGAGTTATTTCCCATCCTTGTCTGGTTCACTGCAAGACAAAGGAAATTATCCCTTCCCCTCCAGTGGAAACAGTCAGGCTGCAGATATTTATTAGTTGTTTGTACTGAATCCCTTGGACCTTGCACACCACACAGATCCTGATTCCCCCCATGGATTTGTCTCCTTTTGGGCTTCTTTTGGTGCAGTGGGGAGCAGGCGCTGGGTTACAGGGCACTGGAGGCAGGGATTTTGGGTGGGTGGGATGTACCTCTGGACTTTCTGTAGTTCAAGACTGGAAATGTTGGTTTGTCTCATTATTGCACCTCACAACAACTCGGGTTTGTAATTGCGCTTCTTGCTAATGAACATCTGCCCACGTCTCCTGAAGCAGCGAATTTAGCTCATGGCCTTGTTTGCAGGAGCTGGAATCCCTCAGCCAGAGAAAAGCCTTTTAGAAATAATGCTGTGGGGAATGTGAGCCTGCTCTGAGCTCCTCGGAGAGAGGAAAGAAGGAGCAGCTACAACAGCACCTTTTATACAGAGCACTCACCTGGCAGGAGAGCGAAATTGAAACGCCAGCTCTGCCTTTGCCCCCCATGGAATGTTAGGGAGTTATTTAATTGTTGTGTGCCTCACATCCCCATCAATAAAATGGAGAAATATGCATTTTACAGGGAGACGTGGAATAGATAAAGATTGAGAGCAGTCAGAAACCACGGCAGAAAGGCCCACACAAGTAGCACAAACAGACAAATGCATCATCATTATGGATTTTCCCCTCCCAGCCCAGCAAGGTGGCTCTTTACATGTATAATCCCCACACTAAAAATCATCCAAGTGAATTAGATGTTTTTGTGCCGTGCCAAGAAACGCTCCTTATGTGAGAAATCTCTACCTAAATAAGAATCCTCTGGAGACACTTAAGGTACAAATAAAAAATGGTTATGTCAACTACTGTGTATCTTTTAAGCAAGAGAAATGTTACTTTTTTCACATTGCCTCAGTCTTTCTCCTGATTTAACTGCCAAAAAGTCCTCTGATCACAAGAGTGCTGTTGTATAGCTTGACCTGCTGTGCTGAACCTAAGTACTGCAATATATTTTAAGGTGGAATGAGCTGTGAGCATTTTAAATTAGGTTATGTGCCTTAAGGTGGCAGTTGCTGCTCCCAGGCACAATTAGAGTAATGAAATGAAAGCTGATTTAATGGTTGCAATAAAAGAAAAAAAATAGAGAGGTTTGGCCATACCGGGTTTTATTCAAGTTTCTCTTAAGAAAGAATGGAACTCATAAAAATAATACCACGCTGGAAATCATAATGGTTTTTTTCATATCCTGATAAAGATTGGATATGTTCTTGCTGAGAATTTTTTAAAATAAATTATCGTTAGCTTATAAGCAGCATCAGAAATATATTTCAGAGTGTGTTCTTCCATAAGGAGACCGGCTTACATTTATCTGAACTACATTTTTCCAAGAAAGTGGTAATAATATATAGAAAGACACACCTGAAAATATCTAAGTGGACTATTCGTCTATCCTATCATCTCTGATCTGTGGTGAGAGGGATTTTCAGACGCTGCTGTGGGGAGCAAACACACACAGAGGCACTCCCAGAGTTTCCTCTCGCACAGGAGAGGCTGCGCAGTTAAATTTGTGCTCCAAACATAACCCGGCAGAGCTGGAGCTGCATCCCACTTTCCACCCTGGGGGATTTTTCCAGCCAAATGTTGAACTCAGAGGAGCTGTGTCAGGCCTGGTCCTGTGGCCCTGAGCACCTGGTGCCACGCTGGATAGGAATATCCTTTACAACCCTAATTACGGAGGAGATGTTGTGTAAGTGACAAGTGGGTCTCGTCCCCATTGCTGTCAAGCTCGTGCTGTTAGGGATGATTTCAGTTGTTGTTATCCTGGGACTGAGGCCAGAGGCAGCAGGTGCAGAAAATGTCTGGAATTCTAATTTATTATCCTTTACCTTCTGAACATCAGATGTCTTTAGCAAAAAGAAGTACAGCAGTTCCTTTCAGAGTCTGCAGCATAGCCTGTGCTTTCCAGAAATCAACAAACCTTTCCTTATAATATTCTTTGGGAAAATATATTGATAAATTCCCGATAAACACGGACTCTGTTTAGAGTGTAGAAAGAGAATGGTGTGCTTTTCATGGAAATCTTGCCTTCCTAATGCACCTTTCCCTTGAGAACCAAGAATTTGTCACTTTTCTTTCAGCAGCAGATCAAGTGACTGCACAGTGTGGGGAATCAAACCCATCCTCACATCTCTTACCAGTTTTGCTAGACAATAAAAAGCAGCCCAGTCAGGCCAAGTCCCAAACGCTGCTGCTGCCTTTCAGATATTTGTAACAAGGATGGAAATAAATCAAAGCTGAGGGGGGAGATATACAAAGATACAAGTACAATCTAGATGCTCTACTGTTGTGGAACTGTAAAGAGAATGGGCTGTTATAAATGAAAAAAAAATTTATTTAGTGTAATGTCTAAAACTCTTACTGACATTGGGGTGGGGGGAAAATTGGGCTGGTTTCCAAAACGTGTGAATTTCAGCCGGCTTTTGTGGGTTCTTGTTGGGTTTTTTTTCCTATATATTTGTCTTTTTTGGTAATGTAATTTTTCTTGTTGTGTATTTAGGCCCAGATATTGCACTAATAATGTACAGTCAGTATGCCATTAATACGCAATAATTTTGGATTTGTTTCACATTTGTCTAGAATCAAAATCAGCCACAAACAAACTCTAGTTTTAAAGACAATGAGACCCAAACTACAGGAGCTGAAGAGACTCAAGGATACCACAGTCCTGTGTGATAAAAGCATCTTTTAATGTAGAAATGGTGACCTAGAACCAGGTGACCACAGACCAAGCTGGGTCCCAAAAAGGGTTTTTAGTGGAG
Source organism: Origma solitaria (assembly GCA_013397895.1). Taxonomy (NCBI): domain Eukaryota; kingdom Metazoa; phylum Chordata; class Aves; order Passeriformes; family Acanthizidae; genus Origma; species Origma solitaria. Next base: position 371,705 of record VZRL01005688.1, on the reverse strand, counting down.
GATCTCCTTTGCCCTTCAAGGAAAGCTCCAGCCACACTGCTTTGCTCAGCAGTCTGAAGTTCATGCAGATAAGGAGACCTTTCCTTGTGCAAAACAATGTCTTTTAAAGTAAAATATTAATTAAAATCTGCATTTCCTACAGCAGCAGCGCTAGGAAGTATTACCATTTGTAATTCCAATTCACTCTGGACCACATTTATCTGCCTTATGCCTAATTTACATTCATCAAAATGACAATTAGGCATTTTAAGAAGCTCAAAACATTCCAGACAACTAAATATTATTTCTTGTGCAGAACACATTAGCCTTAAAAAGATTAGTAAAGTCTAAACTGCAAATTACACAATTTCTTTTAAAATCTGCTCCACTCACAGCTGTGATGCTTTTAGGGGAGGGATGGGCATCAAGCAGAGCAGTGCAGAGGAACTAAACTGCTGAAGTCAAAAAAAACTCAAACAAAACTCCTGAGGGTTTGTCCGACAGGATTAATGTGGAACTACTCCACTGTCAGACACACTGGTCAGATTGTGGTTCAACATATTCATACATTTAGACATCTAACTTTTTAACATCATAGAGAAGAGTTGAAATATGTAGTATTTTTACCTTGGCATGTCTTTATTCATATGCACAGATACAAATATATTTATATTTTGCAAGTTATTTCATAAAGCATACCCATGGTATGAGTTTTAGCAATCACAAGTGAAGAATTGTGCAGAGAAAGGATCACTTTGTGTCTTGATTAGCAGTGCAAGTCCTTTCCTGTGGTCTTGACCAGAAATGTCCCCTACTCATTCCCATTCGGATTATTGCTGCTGAAATATAACCTTAGATTCTCTAATTTGTGTTCACCCCTGGATAAAATATTAACCATTTTCCCTCTGCAAAGCCAGATCCCACTTTTTCCAGGATGAAGAAGCTGCAGCTTGACTTTCCCCCACCATGACAACTCCTCAAGGACTCCAGGTAGAATTTTGGTGCCTTTTCCACGTTGCCCTTGAGACTCCTCTAACCCCGAGTGAAACAAAGCCATTTCCCCTTTACAGCTCTCTCAGGGAGCCAGGCTGCCAACGTGCTGAGATCACTGCCTAAAGTGCTGACCAAAGCTGTGTCATGCTTTCCTTGAACTGTCCCTGCTCCTGTCTGCCTCTGCTTTGACATCTTCAGTTATAAACCTCGGCGGTCAAGGACTCTGATTTATTTTCTTTGCGCACTGTGTTAAGGCCACAGACTGTAGGTGAGACAATTGTTTTTTCACAGTAGTACAAAAACAAAATGTCTGAGGCAGGACTGAGCCGTGCAGGTCAATACCCTTGAAATCAGCGTTCCTCATGACCTTAGGCGGAACTCCACAAATAAACAAGTTTTAACTTACGAAAAGCATTCTCATACGTACAAGAACTCATCTCCTTGCACCCTGTGCAGTTCTGTGATCTCTGTTGAGCTTAATGAGAGCTTTTCTAGTGTCCCTGGTGAGTTTTGGAGCAGGTCCTCAACAGGGGACCTGTGCTGCTTTTGTCTGGTTTTGGCAATTAAGAGATGCTCTGATTTAATTTGCATCATCCGGAGGAAAAGGTTTGCAACTGCTCCTCCTCTGTCTTGCTTTCACACTTCTTCCTGAACTTTGAACAACCGTTATTGAAAATGTGAGTCATGATAGCACATTAAATATTAAAACCAGTTTAAGATTTAATCCCAATTTATAGTGCAGCTTTGTCTAATTTACTGCATATTACACAATTTCCTTTACAGATAACTTTTAGTGTGCTATATAAATAATAAATCAGCCTCTCGTGATTCTCAATTGTTCTAATATGGTTTTATATTAAACTTACATTTGCCATCATTTAAATGTTGCTAGACCAATTTATTTTATTTTTTCTCCTTTTCCTATTCAGATTGCACATTACTTCTCTTATAATGTTATAGGTCCTATGTAGAAAATTACAGGCATTCAAGCATTTGAAGTTCTTCGCCATCTTTTCTTTAAAAGCAAGACGGAGACAACCTTGGCATGCATAAATGACAGAGCAAAAGCAGAGGTTCAGTGGGTGACAGAAGCTCATCCCTCATCAGTGACTAATTCTGGTGTCAGGGTGTTTTCTGTGCTCACACAATCACCTGAGACATCCTCTGGCTCCTGCTCCTGCAGCTCTTTGTGTTTAGTACTGAACATTCGCAGCTAAGGAAGTGACTTTGCTGTGGGATCAGAACTTTGGGGTTTTATAACTGCCCAGATCAAAGTTAAACGTGTTTACCTGATCTCCTCAGGCCTTTAAAGATTTGGTGTGGTAGCAACAACCAGCAATGTCTTGCTTTTCTCCCAAATCAATTGAAAAAACTCTGAGAGCAGAAGAAATGAATAGTACATTACACAAAGGGGTTATAGCCTGTGGCCATCCTGAGAACAAAATGTGTTTGTGACATTTTTAATTTTCTAGCCATGGAAAATTATATAATAATTAAAAAATTAAATTGTCATAATACTAAAAACCTTCCACAATCTGCACCTCTTATTCAGAAGTATCAGTATATAATGTTATAGGCAGAAGCTAAAGAAAAGCTTTGAGACAATTATTGCATTGATTGAAACTATGAATTGCTGGGTTTAGTGATGGGTTATTGATTATTTAACCAATAAATATAACTGTGAATATAAGGTTTTTAGAATTTGTGGAGTGAATCACCTAAGGAGGTTTCTTGAAGGAAGCACCGAGCATTTTTGGTAGTTTATGACAGAATGTGGTACACTGAATTTGATGTTACAATGTTTAGGATAACTGACGCTGTACAAAGTCAGTTTTAGACAGAATGAATGAAATCTGTCATCTTTCTGTGTTACTGTAGCTTTGGATTATGAACTGTGTGGTTGACCCATAACTTCTGGTTATCATCAATAAAACATCAAGGCCAAATCAACCATGGGGGATTATTTAGTGTTGCTCCCATTTATGGTCAAGATTTTGGGCTTGACATTTTAAATTTGTGAGTATTCCTCTTCTTTTTTAATAGCTTAAGTACAAAAGGGACTGGCATTGATACAGCTATTATCCTTAAAGGTGAAGTTTTTTGTGACTGAATTAATAGCAATTTTTGAGGATAGAACTCTTCCAGGAACAAACCTTCCCCTTTATAAAGAAGTTTCTCTGTGTCTTAGCTTTCTATCTTTATTATTTAAATTTAAATATTATTTAAATCATTGACTAATAGTATACAAAGGTTCTTTATCTTCCTTTGTACTTTTAAAATATCAGTGGAATTTTTGTGTTTGTGGTATCTCATGTTCAGCTCCTCAGGCTGCCTCTCCAAGTGGTGTGCAAATTGATCGATAATTTCTTATGCACTAGGGTAGGAGCCAACTGCAGCAATATCTCAGAGCTGAGTTCTGCTGTTCTATCAGCACAAAGTGAGTGAGTGCTGACCGTGCTGGTTTGAAGTCAGCCTAGTTTGGCAAATCTTAGAAGGCTGCAGGATGAGTGGCCAGATTTTCTAATAAATGCAAGCTTAGACCGTGCATCCTCCAAAACACAGCGCTGCTGATCTCTGAAGGGCTGTTCTGCTCCAGTCCGGAGCCAGAGGACACTTTAGGGTTAGATTTAAGCATAGCTGCAGCAGCACTGTGTTGGTATTTGTGTGTGGAACCCCCTGTGCAATGTAAAAGGAGCCGTCAGATCAGAGTGTGTGTGGCTAAAGAAATGAAACCCATCCATCAGCAATCCCCGATCGTCCTGCCTGGGGCTCGGGGAGTGTCTTTGGAGCTGTTTGCTGCACTCAGGGGCTCCATCCCTCCTGGCAGGTGGTAGTGAGCTGCCAGCAGAGCCTTGGATCTGCGTCTCTGTCACTAGAAATCCAGATATTTAGATGGCTTTTAGATGTTCTTTTGCGATTGCTGAGCCTAGTGCTGCTGTTTAATTCCCAAAACTGTCTTGGTAGGAGGTGTCCCAGCCTCCGCCCATGGAGCTGATCTGTCCTCTGTGGCTGTAGTTGCACTGTTTTAAAAGTCTTTCTCTTCTTTCTCATGGAGAATAGAGATAAGTTGCATTTTTGTGCTTTTCTAATCTCTTTGTTTTGGTACTGGGTGCTGTAGGGCTGTGGCCAATCATTTTAGGGGGTGGAAAATCGCCAACAAATAGTTGTTAGATTATTTATGTATATATAAAGAAAGTTTGGTAGATAAAGTTTGCTCTTTCACCATCTTGTCATGCTCCTGCCTGACTTCCCTGTGAGATTTCACAGAATATCACAGAATCAGAGCCAACATGTGGGCACCCAACTTCAGCTACAAAAACCTCCGTGGGACACATTCAGCAGCGTCCCTAACTTTGGGTAACCACAGCAGGAATTCCAGCCACGTGAAATCTGCTGTGAGCAGCCTTGTAAAAGCTTTTAAGCAGCAGCCCACAGCATGATTGCCTCTGATCATTCTGAGGGAAACTTTGTTCAAGATTTTTCAAAGGCTGAGCATTGATCGGGTGTATTATTTGTGATGCAGAACAAGTGTGTTTACATTAGGATGCCCAGAGGAGACTGAACTACAGTTAGATCTTCTTTAATGTATCTGCTATATTATATTCAGGTTTGAAAATGCACACGACATAGTTTTTTTTATTTGAACAAACCATGGTCTCATTTGAAGCCTCTTGATTTACACTGGGTTGGTTTGTGCTCCTTCCTAAGTGCATCACCCATTAAAAACTGGGGATAAGGAGGGTATGGTATTCCAGGACAATCCCAGCCATGCAGAAAATCAGGGGTCACAAGTATCATGTAACAGCGTTTTTATGGTTTTCCTTCATCTAGACTGCTGTTCCTTATATTTTGTGGTGGCTGTACCAATCAGCCTCCCTCATTTTGTTCCTTGCCTTATTTCTGTCTGCAGTCTCTTGCTCAATGGCTCTGCTTAAGGCATCCTGTCTGAAAAAAGCCCACAGAGTGTTTATAATGCATCCCCAGGCTTTTGAACCATATAAATTTAAGAGATTCTTGCACCTAGCGTTTTGTTCCATACTAGTATTCATAATTAAATGGTTTATTATATATCTATTCTTGCACAAATTATCTTTAATCTGCATCATACCCTGAGCATTGAATAGAAAAATACCTGCCTCTGGGAAAAAAAAGGGGGAAATAATTTTTTTATTATAAAAATATTCTTCAGCTGTGCTAGAAGTGATCTAACAAATGACAATTGGCTATAAAAAAAATCTGGTATTTTAATTTGCAGCTTCCAGAGTACCTAAAGGTGCTACAGCTTCTTCATTACAGTGCAGTGGAGCAGGTGCAAATTAAATCAAGGGTTATGGACACGATGTGGGAATAATTCTTGATTTTTGTGGGTATTATGCAGGGACAATCTAAATGGTCCCTCTTAGCTGCAACCCTATCTCTAGTACCTTGTCACTTTTTATTTTTACTTCATATTTTAAATATTTCATATAACTATTTACATACTAGAGCTGCTTTGTGTACTTGGCCACAAGATAGTCAAGTCATAGTTATTTTTTTGTTTGTTTTTTTGCCAAATTACACTTATAAGCAGTTGAGTTTGTTTTGAGATTCATGAAAATACTTTGAACAATTTTCAGACGAGTCTAGAAGTGACATGAAATGTGTTGCTGGAAACCATCAGGCTGGAATAATACCCTAAAGGAGGCAATGCATTCTCACCACTCAATGGAAAGAAGCAGATACAGTCAGAAAGTTCTGGGATTCATTTTGTCTCTGCCATTTGCTTTTAACAGAGTCAAAGAAAAAGAGCTTAATCTGAAAATAACAAAGAACAATTCTGTCATTCCTGTTTAGAAAATATGTCCAGAAACCTGACCTGTTTATCATGGGTTCCTTTCACTGAATCCCCGAGATTCATGCACCAGGCGTGGGATAATGTACCACACATGCATTAGACTACCAACCAGAGACAAATGACTGCCCAAAATGTGGCAGGACTGTGACACTGAAATGGTGGGGAAAGAGCATCACACATCATGATATGCTACTTTGTAAAGTTTTGCCTTAAATCACACGTAATCAGAAAAATGGCAAGGTTTTAGATCTGCATCTGCCATGAAGTGATTTCTCAGCTAAACAGGAGGTTTTTGCCGGTTATTTAATCATTCTTCTTTTAGCATATTCTTGCTGAGAGACCTTGAGCAAAATCATTCCAAACATTAAAATCAATGTCCAAAAAGATGCATCCAAGTTGTTCAGCAGGTATCGAGCTATGGAGTCAGCCCTCAGAATAAAAATATATTAAAAAACCCAAGGACTCTACACTGCCTTTATGACTCCCGAGTCTTGGGACAGCTTTTATCCTGTTTGTCCCACGGTGGAATGTGAAACTGCCTCGAGTGTGTCCTCACCTGCCCTTTGTTTAGGGAGTTTCAGGTGGACACGAGTTGATTTCTCATTAGCGCGTGGGCTCATTCCCTGCTCAGGGAGGCAATAATTCAGCAGGATTCACGCACAGTGTTGGGCCAGCAGGCCACAGGGCAGGAACACAGCTTTGTTCTTTGGGGTTGTTTTTCCCGTTCTGCCTTCAAGACTTCTCCAGAGATTTCTGCTGAAACTTTTCATGTTTTATAGTGGACTAATAACATGGTGAGCGCATTGCTCACTGAGAACAAGAGGACAAAAAGCAAAGCAAAATTGTTTCACATTAATCTTATTTTTCAACTTTATACATTTTTCTTATCAAGTATTCACACTTTGCTTCAAGTGAAGAACAGTATGATAAATTCATTTTTGTTTTGTTTCCTTTATAGCACAGCACTTGCCCTGCAGGGAGAATCAGCATTTCTGGATCACTTGTTAACTGCAAGTGCATTCATTTGAATTTTACCATCGATCTATTCTACCCTATGACTCACTTTTGTGGTGCTTAATTTCTAACACACTGCTTATATACTCCAAAGAGTAGTGTTGTTTTTTTTTCTCTTGCCCACCTTAATCCTTCTCTAATGAATAAGTTCAGAGCCAGGCACTGCCTGTATGGATCAATATTCTGAGGAGTAATTTTGCAAGCAGACAAAATGGAATATTTCTGAAGGGTAAACTGGTGAAATGGTGGTTAGCAGAGACAGAACAGACTCCCTTTTACTGGGAATTATTGCACCCCAACATGGGAGAGGTGACAACCAGTTCATGGTGTGGGTGAACAAGGGATGGTTTTCACCTTTGCTGTTCCAGCTGAGCTCGGGGGGCTGGAACCTCTTCTGAGGTTTTCTTGCTGTGACAACTCAACTTTTCCTTCCCACCTCGGATGTGAACAGGGGCTTGAGCAGAGACGCTGATTTTGAGGAAGCTGCAAGAGTGAGCTGCCAGCCCTAAAATCAAACCACCTGTCAACCTACTGGGAGAAACAGGGTTCATGTTTGATCAAACTGCATTTCAGAAAACATCTTAATTTTCCTCTCTGCCGTGCAGTCACACGTGCCTGTGTGCTGGATTTTAATGGAGCTGTGGCCTCTGAGCTGGGAGAGATCCTCACCTTCAGTTCCTGTGTTTATAGGGTTCCCTTGGGCAATCAGATACAGCCACGGGGTAGAATAGTTGTGTTTTTACTTATCCAAAGGAGTTTGCAGGAAATTTTAGCTTTTCCTTTGTTATAGAAGTAAAATTAGGAAAGATGCTCATGGTCAGGCTATTTCTTAGAGAAAAAGGAAAAAAAAAAAGTGGCCTGACCTCTCATTAGTTTGTTCTGCAGAAACACTGTTCTTTTGCAGGCCACAGGTGTTGTTTTTCTTCTCCTATCACACTTAGAGGCAAAACTGAGATGTGGAGGGGATCTGAGAGCTGCTTTGAAACCGAGTCATAAATGCGAATGAATAATAAGAACACGGTTAATCTTGGTGAGAAACAAATATAAATATTGTACAAAGAGAGATCTGTGGCACTGGAGTGCATACATCAGGTTATCAAGGCATCATGTAGTTGTTTCATTTATTTCAACTTCTTTTCATCCTGTGAACAGCTGTCCCTTTATTTCTAAAAGCTATTTTAATGTGGCAAGGGTGTTTTTTGTTTAATCTGCTCCAATACTCCTTTTGTCTCCTTGTCATACTTCCAGCTTTAAAATATTAATCCAAGCTAACAAAGAGAATTTTTGATGTATTCTAAAATCCTGAATGCAATGTATAATTTAAAAATGAAAACATTTTATTAGGTTATGTTCATATTTAGATTCAGATATGTTTGGCTTGAGTTAGGCTCCTACTTGGAGATGGTTTTGCAGAGATAAATATTTATTGGGCATTAACAGTCTCCCTAAACACAGCCACATGCTACAGTGTGTTAAGTGCCCTTTCCGTGCCACTCTAAAGCTGAAGCTTTGCATTCTCATGCTCAGAGTTTAAACTCTCTGCCCAGTCAAAAGAAGTTCATATTCTAAGTTGAAGATTTCACATTCAGTTCCAGTCATGAAGAAAATCCATATACCCTCGGGTCATGTTCTTCTCCCCACCTGGGATTCACATGCCTGAAACACTCCTCAGACCCAAATTCAGAAACTTTAGCACCAAGGGTATTTGTATAAAGATACCAAATGGAAAGAAAAGCACTCATTAGTGAATATTTCTTAATTCTTATATTAGCGAATGTTTTATTTTATTAACTGGGAGTCACAAAGTCTATTAATAATTCTAGATAAGTGCTGCAAAGATGTGGGATGATTTCTGAACCCTAAAAGTTCAGATACTTTAGGATATCCCAGTTCTGGTACACAAGTTTTATGTACCCATGTGATTTCATAGGGAATGCTATACATAAAAAGTAATGTGTATAAAAGCCATATGGCTTATTAAAAGCACTTGGAAATTAATCATTCAGAACATCTGATCTGCTACATTTGCCACAATTGTGCCTAGCTGGAAAGTGATTTACCAGCCCCCAAAAAATGACGTGGCTTACCTTATATGTTTTGGGTAATATATTCCCTTTCTGATACATGTGTAACTTTATTATTTGTAAACTCATCTTTTGGCATTTAGATAATAGCATTTCTCAGTGAAAGAATTCCAGAAACAATTTGTAATGTCTTCTTCATGTTTCCAACATGCTAGCAACTAAAAGCTACAAGGAAAGAAGCAGTTTGGAATTCTGTTGTGCAATGAGTCTTAACTTCCCTGCTCTGATATTTTTAGGAGGAAAAGAAACAAAGGGGAAGTCGTGCTGGGATTAGCTATTTGTAGCATTTAGCCATGTAATTGTTCTGCAAATGGCTAATGTAGGGTAGGTCACCTGAGACTTGTTAGGGAAGGGTTTCCAGTGGTGGAGCACCACTCTGCGATTAGCTCAGGAGCTCTGCGGCTCCAGGGCTCGCAGGGTGATCCAAACTCTGGCCCAGGAATGAGGCAGCCACTAGGTTTTGCTGCTGGCACCGCTGGGAACAGCTCCCTGAGTGACAACGGGCTCGGGGTGAGCCTGGGGTGGGATGGAGCTGCCAAAAACTCCTTTTCCCGCAGCTTTCCGAGGTTTGCATCCTGCCTCGTGTGCTCTGTCAAGCCTGCTGCTCCTGGGCTAAGGCTGGACCAAACCTACGGTCTGAAAGGCTGCACTGGGAAGCCGAGGAAAGAAATGTGACAAATTAAAACTGCGTTGAGATCTGATTTCTCACCTGAGATAATATTAGACTCGGTAGCTGATAACATTGCGAGATTGGCACTTGGCTGGAGAGTATTCAGTCTGGAAGTCAAGAACCATAACACATTCAGAGATATATTTAGGATAGAAATGGCTTTCTGCTCAAGTGCAAACACACAGTTGAAAGAGTTTTAATTCTGCTGCAGCCAAAGCAGTTCCAGGGAATATCAGCCCAGTTTCAGTGTTTCTATCAGAGCGTGTGCCAGACTGTCTCTGCCTCAAAGCCTCCTCTGGCTTATTTTGCCTTCAAGCCAGGACAGTTTTCACCAGGCAAAGGCCTGACCTCTCTTGCTTTCCACGGCTGTAACATTCCTCAGGAAAAGCCTATCCCTTTGAGCTGTGTATGCCTTTCTTTCAGAGCTCTGTCAAGAGCTGCAGGACCTGATCAGCTCATCCCAAGCTGAGTGAGGACCAACTGAACCGAATTGCCATTTTGCAAAGGCTCTGACTCCTGTGTGGGTTCGGATATTCCCTCATAAGACATCTTAGAATGCAAACACTTTAAACAGGCTGTGTTTTCCATATTCCCCCAAAATACCATAAAACACATGAAAAAATTTTTGAAAAGCCCTCAGATTTAAAAAAAAAAAAAATCAAGTGCAAAGTTCTAGCTGTAGACATCTACAAATGTCTTTTGATTTTTTTTATCAACACTGTAGTGTTAATGAAGTTCAATAAGAAGTAAATGATCCAAGATTTACAAAATAGGACAATTAGTAAAATCTCAAGATATGAGTAACTGCTAGAGGTTTTGTTTCTGATTCTTTGTCATAATCAGTAAAAGAAGCCATTTGACTTTAGAAATAAACTTTCTATTACATTACATTGAATTGGACTCATTCTATTTCTCTGTGCAAAGCTGTTGTATGGAGAGGGAATACGGAAAATACACAGCTCTTGCATTCAAGCCACTTCCCCCACCAAAACCTCCAGTGCAGCTGTAGTGGAGAGAAATGCAGAGCAGTGGGGAAGGGGAGTGGGGGAGAATTCAGCAAAGTCCTGGAACTCAGGACTTTCCAGCTCATTGGAGCTCTGTGTGCTGCATGCTCAGGAGACTGCTGAACAACACAGAAAACTCTGCTTGAGTGTGTAGGAAAGGAAAAGACAGCTGTTGTGCTGTCCTCAGCTAAATGAAACCTGATTGCTGGGTTGGTTGCCCTTCTCCAGTTATTAGAATGACCATCTGGGAAGTCAGTAACAATTAGTCATTGTTTGGCCAGACAGTGCCAGGAATCAGCCGCCTTCATGGACTTGTAAATAAGCTGGGACTTGGCATAAAATAAAAGGGGAATTTATTCCTGTGATAGAACGGGGGTCTCTAAACGTGAGGGAATAATTTTATACTCTGAGATAAGAATCCATGAAGAACTGCAGCTTTTAACTATGAGCCTTGACCCTTCCTCCTGTGATTCCTTTTCCCCCTTTCTTGTCAAAATAACCGTTCTCTTCCCACGCCTTTGATGGCCAAAGGCTCTGACTTCTCCTTGACCCGAGTGTGCTGCAGCTCTGTAGGGGACAGGGAGCAGAGCAGAGTTCGTGTCCTGTGCACATCTCGCTCGTCTCTCACCCCAGCACTGAGCAGAGCTGGGAAGTGAGAGCAGAGCAGCTGCAAGAGCAACAAACAGCAAGAAATCTCAGATCTGGGACTGCCTGGATCTATTGCTTTCATCCATTCTCTGCTCGGCCAGGAAAGCCAATTGCATTGCTGGAGTTCACTCACTTGTGGATATCAGGAGGGTGTTAGGATGAGATTCCCAAGGCCTCTTTCCCTGCAAACATGACCATTTCAGCTTCATGCAGGAAGGGATTTTGGCCCTTTCCATGCCTACGTGTAATAGAACACTTATCTCCTAAAAAGACCACCGACCCTCCTGGAGAGCTGCAGGTCTGTGCTCTGCCCTCCCAACACTGCTCTACACAGGTGCAGAATGTCAAAGGATTTTGTGCTCGTCTCAAATAAAACTGCTTGTTTTGCTAATGGGATAAATTAACAAATTTGAAAGCCTTCCTTACAGGAACAAATTGCAGTGCAGCCATCTGCAGCACTGTGGCCTGTGCTGTTTGCTCTAGATGTTAAAATCAATTAAAAACCAAAAGGGAAATGTGCTTTATGGATGGGCTATTGTTTTTAATCCTTTTAAATACTATTGATTTCTATTTTATTCCTTTTCATTTATTTTTGGACTTGAAGTGGCTTTACATTGATTTTGCTTGTTATCTTGTTTCAAGTATACTTTTAAGTTGTTTCTTCATGCAATTTTGGTTGCTTACCTTTCAGTTGTGTGTGTACACAAACCACAAAGGTGCAAGTTTATTTTCAACTCTGTTTCACTTCTTTCCTCCTTTCTTTTCTTTTATCAATGTGTTGTGTGACGTTCTGTCCTATCCATTTTATCTTCATTTTAATGTTTTCTGTCCCTGTAAATTGCAAGCTTTTGGTAATATCTTGCTGTGAGTTGTTTCTTAGTTTTTTGGGGTTTTCTCTCTCTTTTTTTTTCCCCAATAGAGAAACAGTTTTTGTTGGAATAGAAATTTTTCATTACAGACTTTTGTCACAATTTACACTCTGCTGTAATTGCCAAACTCGATATTCTATCCCTGTTGTTCCTAAACTTAAATAATCTCAGTTATTCAGTTTTAAACTTAGAGGTCAGCATTAAAATTGGGCTTGAGTGATAAAATGTACCACCTGCACAAATATATTACAAATTGACCAGTCTCTGTATGAGCATAGGTTTTGTGTGCTCACTGGTGAAGCTTTGAGAGCCTCGGTGAGCATGAGCCCATTGTTGATGACCTAAAAGTCAGAAAACTCAGTGATCAGGTGCACATTCAGTGCTTTCAGAATGACTTGTCTCCTTTGAATAGAATCAAGTGTATGAAGGGAAAGAATGAAATACAATTCGGATATGAAAAATATAAAGAAAGTGAAGCAACCAAAGTGTTCATGGCAAAAAAGCACTTTTAATCTATAAAGCAGGTTTCAAGGTTAGTCAAGTGTGCCAGTTCATTTATTCTAAAGCTCCTATTGCTTAGATTTTAATAATCATTGTGCACTATGATACTTTATTGTTAATATGAAACATATTGGCTAAAATGAATAGCTAATGGTATCACTTTTTAAGTGCTGTTGAATGCATTCTTCAAAATGGAATTAAACAGCCTGAACCTTATATAATTCTTCTGAGTAGGCTGAGTGGTAGCAAGGAAAAAGGAAAGGAATAGAAATTGCAATGTTTGTTGCCTTTCCCTAAAAATCAAGTGTTTCAGCATTCTAACCTTATTAATTAGAACCAGAAATGTAAGGCTGAGCCTTGTTGTGTTTGTGCAAACAGCAGAGGCTCGAATGTAATACAGAGATGGATTCTTTAGGTTCAGGAGAATGCTTGGGCTGTGCACAGCACTTCCTTTGGTGGTGCCTCATCACATTTGCTCTCCCTGTCTGCCACAAGTTGAATTTTGTGCTGCCAAGATCAGCAAAATGAAGGTTAGTAAAGAAAATTCTTTTATGTTGCTGCAGTTCTATTGTCTCAAATCGCTTCATTTTCCAGAAAAAGCAGTCATGAAGGACTGTAAAAGTAACAGATAAAATACCCAAAGAGGTGATCCCTTCAAAAACTGTCTCAAGGCATCTCAGCCATTCCGGGGCTTTCAAGAATCAATGTTCCATCTCCAGTTCAGCTCCTAAATAAGTCAGCCTTTTATGTCCCTTTATTTTTCTCCTGGGGGTGACAGAAGATTCCCAGAGTGCCTTGAAAACCTCCGCTAAGCTGGAACTTCCAGCTCTGCTGGAAATGCAGATTCTGCAGCAGAATCCTCTCCCAGCCCCATCTCCTCGGTGTCCCACCAGCTCTGGCTCTGCACAGGAGCAGGAGCAGCCTCTCACCCAGGCATTGCCCAGAAGGAACCAGCCCAGGACCTTGGCTCCTGCTTCCTCACAAGTTCTGAGTCCTTTAGAATACAGACACAGCTAACAGGTTGAAGACGGGAGGTAAAAAGTGCTGGAAAACAGCAGAGAGAGAAAGGCTCTCCCAGAGCAGCCACTCGAGGGATTCCCCTCCCACGTCCCCATCTCGGAGTTTGCAGGGACAGGCAGCGCGTGGGATTGCCGCTCTTCTTTCCTTGCAACCTGGAAATAAATTAAAAATCCAATGCTTCTGTGTGTCCTCTCCATCAGGCGCAGACCCAGCGGGAGAGGCTCTGTGGCTTTGTGAGCAAAGCTTCCTCGGGGGAAGCACATTCCAGCGCAGGAAGGGCAATTTCCATGAGGAGATTTTCTGTGCCAGGGCTCTAATGATCCCAACCTGCTGCAGTGCCTGTGGCTGTGGGTAGTGTCCCTGTTCCTCACCTCCTGCCTCCCTGATGAGGAAGGAATGATGAGCAGAAGGTGTCTCTGTGGGATGTGGCTGTACGGAGAGGCAGGGGAACGTCTGAGGAGAGAAGAGTGTGGCCCTTCGAGTTTGGTGTCAGGACATGGGGATATTTCCTCCGCAGTTTACAACTCGCTGCAACACATTGTGCTGCTGTCTGAACACAATTCCTCGTTTCTCTCGACAAAGTTAAATTATTCACTGAAGGAGTGGGAATTCTGTATTTTATTTTTTTTCCTTTTCCGTTAAAATGCTGTTTTTAAAGGGAGTTATATCTACCTAAAAGCCTTCCTGAAACCACCGGCAATCCTCTGTGCTACAAAGTGAGATAATTCCTTCAAAACTAAACCCCAGCAGCAAAGGATAAAGCAGTGAAAGGTGGAACATGATGTGCATACACGTGTGCTGTGTCATTGCGAGTACCTACAAAGGGCTCCTTTATCTTTTCTCTTGCTCAGCAATCCCGTTGGGCTGCAGAATAACAGCAATCAAGGCACTTGTCCGGGGCACATTCCCTGTTTGTTGGCTTGCTTTTCTCTCCGATTCTTTCCATGCACAAAGCCCTCTGTGGTACTTGACATGATCAGAAGTTGGTTTTAGGACTGTGTCTTTCAGAGTAAATAATCTCACTAAAGCATTGAAGGAAGCTGGTGCCAATTTCCCTTTTTTTTTTTTTTTTTTTTTTAGCTGCCTGTTGGCCACATCTGCTCCTCCTGGATGAGCTCAGAAATTGGGGAATGAAGTGCAGTGGGAGGCAGAGCTTTGCCTCTTGGTGGCCCAGCAAAACAGGAGGCAGCTTTTTCATCTTCAGATCCAGCTCTTGCTATTAACGAGCTCACAGGCCGAGGTGTATAAATTACACGGCGCAAACTGCTGGGAACAGATTTTTTTTAAACCTTTCTAATATTTAGTCGTGCTGAAATGACTAAGTTCAAAAAGCATTGAACTTACGGTCTTTTGACCAGGTCAAAAAAAAATCTGGAAGAATGACCAGCGTGCTCTCCTGACCATTAATTTGCTGCCGGAACAGAAAATAGTAGGTGTTAAACAATTTGAAAGGCCAGTCCAGACTCCTGACGAGTAATTTAATAGTCTGTCGAGGCGGTTCTTGGTTGTCAAAGAAGTAGATTTTTCTTGGGCAACTTAGATGTCTCTGTGAATCAAATTTCAATGATGTCAGGAGAAGGAGCTCTCCAGTGCGATGTTCCTGTAAGAACAATACAAAAAGGTGACTTTTCTTTTTTTGGAAAAAAAAAAAAAGTCTTTTGCATAGAAAACTAGGTATTTTTTTCGTCCCTATTATTTCTGGCTTTTATGTGCCAGAGTATTCCTGATGCTTCTTTCTTTGCTCTTCTCTCTCCTTAATGGTGCCCCTGGACAAAGAGAAGAGTATGTACAACACCTGCATTCACACTGTGAAATAGAAATTATTCTCATTAATCTGTGAACCTTTTCCCCTTAAATTCAATTCAGGGGATCCAGAGAAGCAGCTTTTGTGAAAATAGGCTGCAGGAACATTTCCCGCGAGCGAAGGAGCAGGGCCATAGTGTGCGTTAGCCTGACCTCGTTGGCTCGAGGCCACTGCTCTCCCTAAATGTTCCTTTTTGTCATCCTTCTTCAAAGAGCTGAGGGGAAACCTTGTCTTGTTTGAAGTCAGTGGCAAAGCCCCCATTGACTCCACTTTTCACCCTTGGAATGTTTCAGCCCTCAGAGAGGGTTTGAAGCAGTTGCAAACGCAGAGATGAAGTTTCCTGAAATGCAGAACGAGAAGCCATCCAGCCATCTGGAAATATCCTTACAGGTTCTTAAGTTTATCTAAAAATGATACCATGCCGGCTGTAAGGTTCAATTCTTCTGCATCTGTTAAATTGCTTTGCATGAAACTGTAGCTCTCAGGTGCCATGGCAACCATGTTTTCTAATCTGATTTTAAATTTTTACGGTGCAATGCATAAAATATTGGTACCTTTTCTGGTTTTTGATTTATAAGTGGGAGTAAAGACAGGGACAACGATTTAAAAGGCATATGATTCTTCACAGTTAAATGCTTTCTTTTTGGGGGATGATATGTAGAAAATGGTTTCTTATTTTATTATGAAAAGTAAATATTGATTGGCTGATTGCAGATGTGTAGATTATAGCTGGCATTTGAGGTCTTAATAGCAGGCAGTATTTCTAAGCACTGTGTGGGACATCTTCCACTGAGTTCATGTAGATTGTAGAAAATTCTATTGTTTCCTGCATTTCCCCATATAGGGTACATATCTAAAAATCTGACAAATTCTGCCTCTTACTGAATATATTTCGTGTGGAGATAACATTACTGGTTTAAGAATGATTCTGAAAGACCTGCTAAAATGCATAAAAATTGCTCTTTCCCCAAGAACACTAGAGATAACACTTAGATTTTAGCCTTGTATTGTATTATGATTTTAGCCTTGTATTGTATCATGCTCTTAATATAATCTCTAAGTCATTATGTTTCCAGAAACGTTCTAAGAAGAAAATCCCATTGTGCTTAAACGATTGTACGTGTGAAATGTGTCGTGGTCAGTGTGAAGCCTCTGTTATCAATTGAATTAAGTTGGCACAGAGCACATTCTGCAATTCAGATGTGCAAGAATGTCCCTGAAAGATGTCAAGCTCAATTCATCTCAACATTTGACCCAATGCCCATTGCACCTCCCTGCCATGGAATCACAGCCTGCGCTAATACACAAACTTTGAATTTGGCTTCAGTTGGACTTTATAATTGGAGAAATTGTGGGTTTAGGCAGAGGCAGGACACAAAGGAGCTTTTTGCATGAAGAGAAAAAGAAAAAAAAAGAAGAGCAGAAATATTTGGGAAGTGTTATAATACATCAATTAACTCTTTAATTAGGTAGCACGACTTGCTGTGTTGACCGAAGAGCCTTCCTGTGAACCCTGTTCCAGTCCCTGCATCACACCTGATACCTTAATAAAAGCACAGGCAGCACCCCAAAGAGATGAGAGCGAAGTGAGGTTCCTGTTTCGGAGATCTGTGGGCAAGAAGCCCTAGCACGGCAGGAGAAATCAGAGCAAACTCCACTGTGGATATTCCAAATGGCCCTTGTGCATGAGGGATGTAGGAACCATGTTAATGGGGGAGTGACTGGAGGTGATCCTTGGTCTCAGCCCTGTCTGGAGGATCGGATTTGGTCAGTTTGGGAAAGTGGGGGATGCACGTTTGCATTGGCAATGAGCGCTTGTGTTTCCACTGGAGTGGATTTTGTTGGCTTTGTGTGTACAAAGGCAGCAGGCAGATAACAGAAATGTGTGCGTTTTGCCCTAGAATGTGTAGATGAAAATAAACAAAACCTGTGGAGTCTTTGGTGTGTTTATTGTTCTTGTCAGGTTTATAAACATTTTAGCCATATCCTTTTATCCCTTTCTTTTTTTACCTTCCATTTTGAAACTAGTGAATTGTCATCCTTAAAAGTGGACTTGTCTAAGCCATAATGTTGATAAAAGTAATTTGTTTCAGGTTTTTTAGCTGACATGTTGCCTTGTGCAAAGTCACTTTGGATTGTGTCACTCCTGGTGAGTTGTACCACGGAATAAAGCAAGACTGATGCAGCCTGACATCACATGCCACAACGTGATTTTTCAGCTATAATTCTGAGCTAATTTGTTTTTCTCAAAGCTGTAAATTCCTAAAACTCAAGCTTTCTGGGAAGAGGGAAGCGGCTTTGAATGCACTGCATTCATTAAAAATCAGTTTTACTAAGGGAAGAAAACAAAGCTGATTTTTCTATGCGTTTTCTTAGTCTGAAACTCTGAAGTAATGGCATATCAGATGACTGAGTAAATAAATTCTAGAAGATATTTATTGACAATTTTTTGGTTGTATATATAAATACATGCATTTCCTCTTAGTCGTGGCGGTTTTCCTCCAGAGCTCAGTGTATTAATTGATGTGATTTGCAGTGCTTAGTTTTGAAACTTCCATAAAACTTCCAAACTTGAAAAAATATCAAACCATTGCCAAGTAATAGGAGACAAGGAATTTTTAGCCCAGCCAAATGTAAGCACTGTGATTATTTTGAGTGTTGGCATAAGTAAACAGCAACAAAAGTCTTCCCTATCCTCCCTTCTGCTCGGGAAGGATTAAACTCCACAGTAGGATGCGCTTTAAAAGCCACTTTCATGCATTTTAATCAAACAAAATAGGTGATCACATTAGAAATGGGCTGACAAAGGCTTACAAGGACAAATGCATTGTGTCTCCTACATCTTCTCTTGGCGGTGACTGTTGGAGCTGCCAGGAGAAAATGGATTGAGAGGAGTGAGGAGAAGGAAAATGTGCAAAAATGACTCATTTATTGCTTTTCACAGCTGTTCTAGGCTGCTCTTCCTGATTTCAGGTGATTTCAAAATATTTCAGATGTGTATGGTTTAATGATCAGGGAACTTAGAATAATTGCCATCTGAAATTCTCACGGTGCTACGAAGTTAGAAGTTCCTAGAGTAGATATCATTTTTTAAAAAGCAAAGCAACACCTCTGCCCTGTCTATACATAACCTCATGTATCTAAAATTATCATGTTTGTTGCTGCTACACACTTACTTTAGATTTAATGATCAAAACTGTTGGTGCTGGCCTACAAAAACCAGTGGCCTGTGTAAGCAATGTAATAACAGAATAAGTTGTGGTGTGAGAGTCTGTGTGTAGGGCTTTCTTAGGGAAAACCCTGCATTTCAGAGGATTTTCTGGTCACAGTAGAAGTCTGTACTTATGGGTCATTATAGAGAGAAAATATTTTCAATTAATATAAAAATACAATTTTTTTGCAGTCATAATAAATAGAATGAGTTCATATATACGTGAGACTCTGGGTGAAGCCTTGAAAATGGCAGATTTTTCTTTTGCTATGGTAAAGGATCCTTTTTCTTGTATCTCTTGTCTCTTCCAGCGGCACTTTCTGCTGTAACAATGAGTTTTTTACAACATGTAACCATGCGAAATTTTGATGACTCCACGCTTGCTGTTCTTCTGGAGTCAGATTAAAACTCTTTAATCCTGAACCACAATTTGTGCAGCATCCACCTCTGGCAGTAACACCCTGTGGTTCTCCACGCCTGTGAGCACATTGAAATCTCCCATTCCAGTTGCATGTTCCGATTTTCCCTCCCCTACAGATGTCACAATGCCAGGTCTGGCGTGAACAGCTGAACAAATACTTTACTTTATGGCTTACCTGGAGAGAACCTGCTTGCAGCTCAATCTAGGGATTATTAGCTCAGCCTACACCAGCTTTTTTTTTTTTTTTTCTTTTTTTTTCTTTTTTTTTTTTTTTTTTGCTTCAAGAGCTCCACCGTTCAATCTCTGGTATGTCAGCAAATATATGACAGCTGTCACAAATATGCCAGGTTTCAGATAAGATACCTATTTTCAGATCTGCTAACAGTCAGGTGCTGCAATTTGAAGTAGTTCAGATTTCTAGTAAAGCAGATAACGTCTGAAATTATTTGCATTTTTCTCCAAAACTGCAGATTTTCTGTTGGAAAAATCCCCTGAATTCAGTTTATTGGACTGTGACCACCTGAGTCCCACGTTATAAGCAAAGCTCTCTCTTTGCCCTGCATTTCCACTCCGAAGATCACTAAAATTGCTGCTTCAAATACACCCTCTAGGAAATCAATAACAAATCAAGTTAGACTCGGTGAGATTTGTTGATGTAACTGAGTGAGGCTGCCAAAAATCTCCACGAATAAGTTGTTGATATCAGGATGGGAGCAGATCTATCCTGGGGGTGTCCAGGCTGGTTTTATTCCTTCTCCTACATCTTAGAGCTGCCTCAGCCCTTGGTTCCCTGGGTCCTGAAAACATTTTTTTTTTCTGTCAATGTGGTTCTTGGTTTCTCTGCTGAGAATATCAACTCAGTGGGCAAACACTCTGTGATTTTCTGGTGTGTGCACCTCTTGCCACTCCAACTTCTAACAATCTTCTTCCAGGTCACTATTTTTTAAAATTTATAGCTGTCAGTGTAAATCTGCATTTTTTCTTATTCATATGAGGAATTAGAGCCCTCCATGGCTCTACCTTCTCCTGTTTCATGGGATTCAGGTCAAGCATGTGAGGTACCACATGAGAATATTTTCATCTTGTGCTTTATACGGTTTTAACTTCATCTGGAGCATTATTTTGTGCTTGGATTGGTTGTTATGGAACAGATTACAAAATATTTGCTTTCTTTTTACTTCATGGCTGTTGGTGGCCTGCAGGTTGTTGGAAGTTGGAGAGGCAAGAGGTGAACACACCAGAAAATCACAGAATGTTTGCCCACTGAGTTGATATCCTCAGCACAGAAACCAAGAATCACATTGACAGAAAACAAAAAGATGTTTTCAGGAGTCAATTCAGAGCAATGAAATAACCTGCCGGTCTACGGCAGAGTTTTCCAGGGTCAGCAGAGAACTGCATCAGCAGTTTGGGGGGGGAAAAAGCTCACCTTGGCATGTCAGAGCTGTGCAGTTCTGTGTGACTGGGGAGCTTTGGAGGTTGTGTTGTTTTCATTACTGCTGTAGCTCATTTAACAGAGGTCACTATTTTTTTAAATTTATAGCTGTCAGTTGTCAGTGTAAATCTGCATTTTTTTCTTGTTCATATGAGGAAATACATGAATTTACCTTATTAAGATTTCAGTCTACTATATCTTAATATATTTATTCAAAGAGAAGATTTAAGCAAGAATGAACACTTTCCTCTAATGAGTCCATCTATACATTAAGTACTGCAAAACATCTGAGACATAATTAGTGCATATTTTCCAAAATTTATTCAGTCAAGAACTTTGAAATAATACCAGCCCTGATAAATGGCCCTTGATACAAAATCTTTGCATTTAGCTGATAACGCCTCTTGGTCTTTGGCTGTGAGAATGGCCAGTCCTCCATGGAGATCACATGCAGTATCTGCTGTGATCCTTTCACCAACAGCTCAGGAGCTCAACACCCCTGAGAGCAGAAACCTTTGAGCTGGGGCACAGTCACAGCACAAGACTGTTGTCTCTGTTTGGGTGAAGTCTGTCTGACAGCGTCCCCTGATTTAGCCTAACCAAGTGTCAGATCTCCTCTGGCATGAAAAAAGATGCATTTAGAATCTCGTGAACATGCAAAGTACCTCTTTTCCCCCTACAATGTTCGCTCACACTAAAGAGATCTTGTGAAACCTTTTGTACTTTAAATTGTTTGACATCACAGGCAGATCAAGTGAAGTTTTTGGATGAAGTACAGTACCTGCACACAGTAGTTCAGATTCACTTCTTGCAGTTGTGTTTCTTTACTGCCTCTAGCAAATTCCTTGGTCTTTTTGCATCTCTATATTTTTAACACAGATAGTGTGTGTTTAAAAGAACAAATCTTTCCAATATCCTTAAGTTCCGTGTATCTCCATGAATTTCTGATTAAATAAGAAACACTAGGAGATATTTATAGAGCAAAACTTTAATGTCCGGATACCTAAACACATGATTCAGTTGTATTTCCCAGCACCTTGGTTCATGACAGCTTGCAGTTTGTTATGAGCACTGACAGACATTTCTTCTTCTCCTGATCTCTGTGGCACCAGAACCTGAAGGAAGATCACACTCTTTTACCCTCCAAAATCCCTCCTCAGAGATGCCTCGGCCCATCCCTGTGTTGGGTTGAATTCCATCACTGCCGAGCCTTTCCCAGAGCTCCTCGCTGGCTCTGGTGGGAGCCCTTCAGGGCCCAGGCAGAACGAAGGTGCTCAGGAGAATTTGCCACTGCCCTACATCACAGCAAGGTTTTCCCATTTATTTGGGGGCACACGAATCCATCAGATCAAAGCATTGCCTGTGGGTTTGGCAGGTGAAGCAATGCTTTCCTGCTTCAACAGGAGGGGCATTTCCTCTGTGCTTCCCTTGGGAATTCAGGGAACAGGTTTCAGCAGAAAGTATCTTCATCTGTGGAGTTTCACATTTCAGAGCCGTCAGGATGGTGATTGCTCATTTTAGGGTTACACTGGGCTGGGGTGAATATATCCCTCCTAAGGACTATTAATAACATGCATCAGATGGCCCTCAAAAAACCCTGAAATGATAGAAACTGGCAACAGTCATCATTCCTTCCTAAATTCATGTGCAGTAAAATAATGCTCTGTCTCAGCCTTTGTGTTCTTGGCGTGTTCTGCCAAGGTTAAATAGTTTGTTAAAAAGGAAAAGAAGCCCCAAAACACACTGGGAATATCAAACCAGTAGAAAAGAGATGTTCATCCCTTTTTTCTTGCTCTGAGTCAGTACAGATTGACTGTTCAATAATAGCCTTTATTCTCTTCTAAAAGGTGCTCAGGAGCTATGGAAACGATTTCTCATAATCTTGTCTTTTGTTTCCCTTTGCTTGTTTTTATTGGCAGGCTTTAATTTATTAATTGGAAAACTGTCAACATTTGTTAAAATAATATTTGAAACAAACATATAAATAATCTTAATAAGTTTGGATAAATGGGCTTAGTAATTATTTTTTCTTTGAAAGTTTAATTAGAAAGGGATTTATGGAAGAGTTTATACTATCTGCCCGTAATAGTAAAACTTTGAATACAGGTTGTGTTCTTTCCTTGGTAATTTTGAATATTCATGACGACTCTCTGGTGTCCTGATAAAGCTTTTCTAGCACAACCTAAATCATCAGAGGTCTGTCTCTTACTCCTTTGCACACACAGGTCTCAGACACTTCTTGATCTGATGATATATAATTGCCAAAATATTGCTTTAATCTACCTGTGCACCAAACCTCTACTCTAGAACGAGCCATCTCCAGCCTTTTGGAATTGCACCTCACCATCAATGGTTAGAGATATTTAAGGAACTTTTTTCTATCCTGGCTGAGAGATACAGCTTCAGCAAATTTGCCTACCCTTGGAAAGGAAGATATGGATTTAGCCCTTGCAGATCTGGCAGCCTGGCACATGCTCATAAATCAGGTCATTTTCCATTCAAATGTTAATATTTGCACCAGCAATTCATGTGCAGATGGAGGTATAACTTGTACCCCAAAAATAAAGCATAGAATTTGAAAATGTGCATTATAAATACAAGCAATTATTCTTTCTCATATCCCATCTATCCCTGGTGGGAAAAGGAGAAAAAAGGCACTGCAAGTTTTTTAGATCATTTCTGAATACTGCAGCAAACAGGTTTGGGTGAACAAGATAAAAACCCATCCTTCTGCAGAGTATTAATGTGGTTAGATGCTGTTCATTCTCAAATTCTAGAAGAAAGAGTATTTTCTTACAAAATTACTTTTCCCTGGCTATTAAAATTGTGTGTTCTCTGCCATACAATTGGTCCATCTTCTTGGCTTCTTTGTTCAGGTTTTGGGAACTTGTCCAGCTCAGATTTGGACGTCTGTGTGATTTTACACAGCGAATATTTCCCTTGAAGCCAAAGGGAAATACCATCATTTTATAAAATAAACCCTCTGCAAATCTGCGGCCTTGATCCCTGAGACCATTTCCAGCTTCAGCTGGGTCATGAGGTTTATAATGACCGCAATTAATGTTTGCTTTATTGGGAGAAGGATTTTTCCACCTTCTGGAAATCCACTTCTGTTTAAAACATGGGAAGCTGAAGATCCCAGGACCCCCTTTCAAATAAGGCGGTCCTCAATGTCCTGTGAGAGAGCAGATAATGGCATAAAGGTTGTCTGAATTCTCGGAAACCATCATAATTCCAGGAATAACAGTTCAAGTCTATGTTTCTCAAGCATTGAAAGAGGACTGGCTAGACTTTTGCGAGAGCATCGCAAAAAAAGTCAAATAGCTGCAGACGATGTTGGCGCTGTGCATTCTGGCCATAAGGTAAAATTCAAACGTCCATTTGTTGCTTGAATTTTGTCCCATTTTTTTCCTCACTTGCTCGTAGGAGTTATAAAGAGAAAAGCAAAAAAAAAGAGGGTTTTGTGGATCAATTCTGATTTCTTACAGGATGTCACTGGGGTCCATACAAGGAGCCCTGGCTTGCCTTGGTTTGGTTTTTTCTGTGGTTTTACAGTTCTGAAGAAAATCATTACTTGCTGGGTTTTGCTTAAAATACAAGCTGGAGCCACACAAGCCTGCAAGGGATTTGTTTCCTCCTGTTCCAGGATGAAGAGTATTGTGTTCCCAGCCTGACCCGCCTTAGGAACCACATTCCAACACGTACCCAGTGTCCTCCAATCCTGCTGACACCAAAGAGGGTTTAGATCTCCCTGCACCTTCCCACAGCCAGCCCCAGGTTTTTGAGACTCTTTTCAGACCCCAGCCTGTCCCTCTGTTTGAGGACAGCTCCTAACAACTTACACCGTCTGCTACAAGTTTTTAGCAAGTGAGCGAAAGCGCTGGAGACAGAAAAAGGAGGCTTAAAACCCACCTGTCTGCAGGAAGAGCATCCTTTCAGGTGTGAGATAAATGGCAGCTGCAGCGAAAGCTCCACAAAAGCTGCAGCTTAATGAGAATCCGTCAGGCAGAGCTGCTTACTAACACAGCTCCAGCCTCTCCGGAGAAAGTAGGAATGGACTGAGGAACAATCGCGGTATCAGCCCGGGCCTGCTAAGAGATAAAAAAAAAGCCTCAGCACAAGCTTTCTTAAACTCCTCAAGAAAGAAGGCCAAGCTGGCAGGAAAATTCAACTTGTTCTACTGATTTTGTTCACAGGACCCATTCAGTTAATTTAACACTGCAAAGAACTCGGAGTGGCGAGAAAAACAAGCACAGAACACTGAGATTTGCTATTTTGCTGAGGAGAAAACATTAAGGATGGAGACTGATCTTGCTAGGGAAAAAACAGGTCAATTTGGCATAATCAGCTTGATATTATCCCTGTACTTCAAAAGATTTAAATATTGTTTTCTTGACAGGAAAAAAAACATAGCAGTAAAACAAGGCATTTTTATCTAATGACAATAGCAATAGACCAAGGACAGACAAATTTGTGCTTTGGTGAAAATGTGTCCAACACTTGATATGAGGAAACTTCCTCAGTGAAGGCTTTTACTGCATAGTTCTTCCATCTGCTAAGTGGCAATCATGATATACATAATACTCAAACGTTATAATTGAAAATATCTTTGGATCATCACTGGTGGCAAAATTTGTTGGAGAGTTATCAGGTTAATCTAACAATGCCTGTAAGGAAAGCATGAAACCACATTAGAGACAATGCTGTGATTACCTCCCTTCCCCACAAAAAAAAGAGATGAATATAAACATTTTCCGAGTTTCTTTCATGGTAGATTAGGAAATAAACCATCATGCGTGCTGAATATTTAAGAATGGACTAAATTAAATTTCTGAAACAGAAGAGGCAAAATACAGTATGGCCAATAGCAGATATTTTAGAAATCTAATGTCTTGAAATGCGATAAATGCATAAACAAGTGTTCTGCTTAAGCTTATTAAGCCTCTTACTACTTTTCCCTTCTGGTATTTTTGGGCTACGATTTTTAAGAATCAGTACTAATTTTTGGGCTATTCCCATTGCTTGTGTCTTCAAGATGAGACATCTCAAGAAAATATTTTCTTTTAAAAAATGATCACACCCTGTGTGGTGGATTTGTCCTCAGCTAGTTATATTATTATTACTTTATTTAATATTACCGTGTTGAATGCACCTCGGGGATCCCTCATGGGCAATCACCTGCATCTTACAGAACTATCAGCCATTTGGGGCTCTCCTTTTAAGTCTCTCCTGGCTATTGTTCTGTGGCTGAAAATTAATACAGCACAAAGACAACTGTAGATATTGCTCAGTGAATATCAACAGCATTTCCTTGCTACTCCTTCTGAGCTGAGCCACCAGAACTCATCTCCCCTTTAACCTTCTCCTTTGCAAGAATACAACAGCCTAAATTGTGTTCCTTTGTCCCTGTGCAGTGTAGGGCTGGTACCTTTTGTCAAAGGGCATCCACAAAAGTGTTCCTCTTTAGTGGACAATAAATCCTTTGTCCTCAGGACGTGTGTGCTTGCAGACAAGGCAGAAGAAGAGGAAAGGCTTCAGAGTGTCTCTCCTGTTCTTTAAACAGAAATTTTCTCCGATATTAAGATGCAGTTTCTGGAAACAAAATCTCTAAGTGTGCTTGGGAAAAGTACTTGTACAGGTTTGTGAAAAATATGCAGAAAGAAATTGAATGGTGTTGACCTAAAACTGCTCCCTCTAAGACTGGGGGCTTTATTGTTGAATTCAGTGCGTATTGAGTTAAACCAAGGCAGAGTCTTTTGAAAATCTGGCTTAGAATTTCATTTCATGATGTGGATTTAGCTGGACTATTGACTACAGAGAGCCTTGCTGCGGATGCTTCATTCTCCCGAGCACAAGCTCCAAGTGACTCCTGTTCCAAAGGCAAGCAAAGAAATGTTTATTAAAAGCCCTGCTGTATTATCTGTAAAAATGAGTGGTTTTCCCTTATGCAGCTCATTCCAGCCTAAGCAGAGCAGGCAGCTGAAAGCTAAAAGGATGCTTTGGGCTCCAGAGGGATCCCACACACCTCAGAGGGACAGGGGCTCACACAAGGTGTGGGTCAGCTGCCCGGAACCTCTGCCATTTCTCTCGGCAGTGCCGATGCTCCTGTGCCTCCTGTGCTCTCCTTCAGCTCCTGTCTGTGGCAGAAACATTCTGGGACTGTTTGTTGGTCACTTTTTCCAGGAGCTCCCACAGACATTTAAAGCCTTCCTTAACACTTCCATTTTGGAAAATTGTGGCCCTCGGTGTTTTTCTTTTTTCTCTAGAATCACAGAACTTAGAATAGAGCCCACGTCTACTGAACCACGGAATAAAATTTATATCCATTCGAAGGGCTAATAAAACAAGGTCGTGAGAGTCCCCTGAGAAATTTTGAGTGTATCCTCCAATCGCACCGAAATTAAGACACGACAGTTGAGCAACTTGGACAAAGTGACTTGGCTTTCTGGAGCCCTAGGTGTGACTTGAACGATGGGGAAACTCACAGTTGGTGTCAGCAGGTTTTTCTAGCCAAGGAGAAAAGATGACAGCTGAAAGGTTTGTCTTTTAAGTGTGACATAGCTTTTCAATAAAAATATTGGTGTCTCAGTTGGGTGAGGTGAAAGGGTTGGAATAATTTCACTAACAGCCTTTTGCCTCCTGTTACTGCAGTGCTGTTGACCATGTGAGCTTAAGGTTATAATGTTATTTATTGGTGAGTTGTTATTCGTGTCCCTGATGCTTTAAAATAAAATCAAGACAAGTGTTCCTGTCCGCTAGAACTTATAATGCAAATTAATTATATTTTTTTGGTACCAGATGAAGGGAATCATAGTGGAAAGGTTGTCACAGTATAGAGAAATGGTCATTTTGCACACAGGCAGATGTGCTAGGTGTCAGAGAGCCCTAAAGTTACAGATGAGTGCAGAATAAAGCCCAGGTTGGGGTTATTATCAGCCTGAAAACAATCAAATGGAATTTCCTGTGTATTTGAGTGAGTTTCTTCTTACATGTGACATTTTCTGAAGAGCCCCAGACTTCCCTTTCAGCAGATTATAAAGGAATCTTTTAAGGACCCATCATTTTATTTGAAATCATACGCACCAGAAATACTAGAATATTGAAGAAATATGGATTCTTGAACTAATTTGGGAACCACTTAACTCTGGGTCTGTATCTTGGCATATTCCTGCGTGAGGTGCAACCCCTCTGCTCTCCAAGTATCTCATGTAATTCCCATCTGCTTCTCTGCAGATATTTTTATTTAGGGGGAAACTGCTCCAAGGAAAAGAGCTTGATGGAGCTACTCTTGCTTTTCTCCTGAACTAAATGTGTGAAGACAATTGCTCAGAAGTTAAATACTCTCCAGCAATTGTGGCACATGAATTATATGATTTTTGTAATGGCTGTGCCAATCTTTTTCATTTTTATATGGAAGGCATTTGTTTTAGCTTTAATCTATATTTTTTGTGGACTCTGCTCTTTTTAATATTTAAACATCTGAAAAAGAAATAGACTTTTCAAGCTAATTGATAATCTAAGTAGTTTGGTCATAAAAAATAAACTGAAGCTAGCGGGCAGTTTTCAGCTTTTTCACACCCTCTACTTCATCTCAAATTTCTTAATTACAGGACCTCATCATAAAATATCCCTCACAGGGTAAGCCAATTAATTTTACACAGCAGCATAAAAACTACACAATGTGATGAATTAGGGTATTTGCCGTGCTGCAAACTTGCACATGAACCTGGCACCTTGGTCCTGATAAACCCGAGGTTTCCTCTGCGGTTTGAGTTATTTCTTTTGTTTTATGATGCTGTAGGTAAATGACTCGGTGCTCAACAAAGTAGCAACATAAAAAGGTAAAAAAAAAACCCAAACCTAAAATGTCATTTTCTCAAAGATCTGTGCTTTTCTAGTACAATAACTGCACCAGTTGAACAGGAATTTGGCACTGAAACGGCAAGAAGAAAAGAGTGTATGCCTGAAATTTTAAGGGAAATGCCTTGAAGCTGGGTGAATATTGATGGTAATATTAATAGATAAATACTTTCAATGTGAAAATGAGAGATGGGATGGGAAAACAGCACGAAAATCAACTTTTTACCACTATTGTCACCTGGGAAAGTTCAGATCCAGGCCTTGACACAAATTTCTCTGCTTTGACCCCTTCTAATTAAAATATCTCACATAACCGAGGCTGACAATGGAGTGTGGTTGGGTTGAACTCTCTGAGCTCCAGTCCTTCCTCACCCTGAATGCTCTGAGTGGATTCCACCTAATTGTCCAGAAAATCTCTCCTAACCATTCCCTGCGTCACCCCGGGGTGGCTCTTTCGGAGGAGGGGACAGGGGACACTGCAAAGAAAAACCCCAAACCCTCTCAGCATGGCAGAGCTCCCTGGGAAGGGCTGGGTGGGCAGCGGAAGGCTCAATGCTCAGGATGAGCCATCACCTGCACAATGAGAGCTTGAAAAGTGTGAGCATCACCGCCTGGCTCAGCCACAGCCCAGAGTAATACCCCCAAAGTTATACCCCCAAAATTATACCCCCCAAAATTATAACTCCCAAAATTCTACCCCCAAAATTATACCCCTCAAAATTATACCCCTCAAAATTATATCTCCCAAAATTATACCCCCCCAAATTATATCCCCCAAAATTCTACCCCCCAAAATTGTAACTCCCAAAATTCTACCACCCCAAATTCTACCCCACAAAGCTCTACCCCTCAAAATTATACCCCCCAAAATTGTACCGCCTTGCCCCCAGTAATTTTGTTTTGTCACCACTTTTGTGTTCTGGCTTTGTGGTAAACACAACAGCAAGCACTGATGGTGAGGAAGAGGCTGATTTCACACAAATCTGTGCTGGAGGGTATTTTTTTCTGTTTCTATAATAAACACAAATGCATGTCTATGCACTCTCAGACATGTATATTTTAATTAATCCCTGCTCCTGAGTTTAATTACGTGCTGCTCTCTCTGCAGAGTGCGGCTCACAGCACAGAGATAAATTGATACTCTGTCAGGGTACCCAAACATCTTCAGGAAATTGTAAATCAAGTGGCACACAGTGTGAGGTTTTATGACTCAGCCATTCCTACCAAATTATAAAGGGAACAATACATATACCACTCTCTAGACTTGAGTATGCTAATGATTAACTGAGAATATTTTCTGAGTGATTTGTTACCTTAAAAGGCACTAAAATTACTTATGCCAATAAGTATGTTATAGTTAAACTCTATATATTATTTAAACAGTTTGGTTACTGCTAGCATGATTTATAAATTCAATATAAAAATGCTCAGATTTTTCACTGGTTATATTATTAGTCTCTTGATAAAAATTCCTTGCTTTTCTTCCATCTCAAGGGAACTTAATTTAAATATGAATAATGGAAAAAAGCCCACTTCCAGAAATTTAAACTAATCGTGCCTTTTAAGGCAGAGAAACCCTGGATTGAATTTTGGAGTTATCATAAAAGAATAAAATGGTAACAAATTGTCTTATAACTTGATGTGTGATAAAATGCTGTACGTGTTTGATGCAGCATTTGTGCTTTGAAAGTCAGATGTGCATCTCGGTAAAATATATTTATGAACATGCTAATGGTTGATAATTAGTGAAAAAAGGTATAAATTGACAAATCTCAGAGGGGAAAAAAGTCTTTAAGTTATTTTTAATATTTTCCAGTGTCATATTCCAGTAATGCTTAACTGAAAGGAAGTGCAAACACATGGTGGTGAGCAAGGAGACTCATTATTTTTGAATAGCTGAAGCTTTGGGGACATTTTTTGGGGGGAAACTATTCAGGCCCATCAGTGCCCAGGAAAGGGAGGCATTACCTGTGTGCTGTCTTACAGGAAATAGTGCACCTTGAATTTAGGGTGGTTTGTCATCGGAATCAGCTACTGAGGCTTTCCTGAGCAAAGTCTCTTTGTCTTCAGAAGTTCTGCATGCCTTTTTTTTTTGATCTTAAGGAGAACAGCCTTTGGTTAAAGTGGAAAACAGTCAGCTGTAACTCAGTGCTACACCAGCAGCATTGGAGAGGCACCTTGCTTTGGATACAGAGAGATTCTTTGCCCTTCTGCAGAAATTGGGTTATTGGGAGTCCAGACCAGACTCAGGGGGCCTATTGCATAATGATCTGTCACTCCTGGTTGGGTTTTCAGCAGGGTCCTGATGTTTGGGAGGTCCTGGAGCATGGTGGGAGTGAGCAGCAGCACAAGTTCTCTCCGGAGTTCCATCAGCCTGAGCCTGCTTTGCACCACCCAGCACCTCCCAAGGCCCTCAGGGTAACTAAAACCCAGCTGAACTTAAGGAAGGGGAACCTGAGTACAGAAAATTGTCCACAGTAAGGCTCCCATGCTTGCTTTGCTCTTTCAAAATGAGCCCTGTTATTCATACCCTAGAACTGACTTTCTTTTCCTATTAGGTGTGCAGATCTTTGTACCCAAAGCTATTTAACCCTGGTCAGAGCATCTTTATTTTTGCATGTCCTGATTTCTTTTGATCTTTGCCATCTCCATTTAACGTAACAAATTGAATTGTTGGGATTTTCAGGGGTCGGCTTGAGGTACGTCCTTCCCAAGGATCAAACATGTTTTGCTGAAATCAGAATTATTTGGCTTTTTTTTACTGGAGCTAAAATCTGGCGTGTTCTACAAGCGAAGAGTCTGATTGGTGGTCCCACGTGTGGATGCACTAAAACAAACGTCAATAGTGCTTTAAAGAGAGTACAAGAAAATGCCCAACGGGTTAATTAGGCAAGTTCCATAGCAAGATTCAAATTAGGCTCAATGGGTCATGGGAAAATCGTTTTTATTTATCCAAAACCAGAAGTGGGATTGAGATCTTGGTTGTGAGTTTCAAGTGTTGAGGCTGCAAACAAATGACACATTCTGAATAATTTAGGAAGGTCACTGCCTTCTCTGGCTGTGCCCTGAATTCTCTCTGCAGTCCTGTCTGCTACGCTGGCTTTAGTTTACAAACATTATTGGCACTTCGGCATCCCAAGTTTCTCTTTTTTTCCCTTCTCCTCCCCCTCCAGGACGTCTCACGCTTTTGTGAAGGTTTGGCACATGTCCATGTCCAATCCTCGCAGATGCTGCCCGTGCATTTCCACAGCTGGACAATACCATCCCTCAGGGTGGGACCCTGCCTGCTCTGGAGATTCATCTGCTGCTGCCAGAGCTGTCTCGTTCCTTGCTCAGGGCTGGCAGTGTGACATTCTGTGGCTCCCTTCTTCTGCTTCCTTTCCTCATTTCCAAAAAAACATTGCACTCTTGTTAAGGGAATGCTGGTAACAAAAGTTAGAAATCGCTATTAATGAGCCTTCTGTATATGCAAATTCTAAAATGACAGCTTATTCTCTGGTATAATTAACAGTATTATTTCTGCTACCATGGATAAGGTTTTGTCAGCTCCCTTATCCAGTGCAATTCTTGGTGGAGCTTAAACCCCAGGAAATATGTCAATTTATGAGGAAGCTCTGTTTCTATACATTCAGTCAAGAACAGGAAGCTTCACAAAATTCTATTTAAATGAATCTTTTGATTATTAAAATTCTATTTAAATTTAAATTCAGTTTTTTTCCATTAGAAGAGGGTAAAAAAACTTTGTTTACCAATTTATCATTATTTATTTTTTAGTTTTCTAACAGAGAAATATCTGTTCCTATTAGAAAGTGTTTGGTCATTACTTTTTAGCAGTTATTAGTATATTTTAAAAGACTGATGAAGTAAAGGGCATTGTGGGTCATATAATTATTCTAGATACAGAGAAAATACTCTGTAACCTATTCCCTATGTTTATCCTTAAACATTTATCCTCCCTGAGTGCCAAAGTCAAACATTTCTGTGGCTGTTGCATCCTTTTGGCAGCCTCAGAATCTGACCCCCTGGCTGCATTTCCTGCTTGTAAATCCTGTCACTTAATGTCGCCCAATGGAGCAGTGAGGGCCGTGCTCCTCATTAGCATACAGCAGATTTTGGGATGAGAATGATTTGTGCAGCAGCGCTTTCAGATGAGCTATGGCAGATCCCTGGTGAGATCCCAGCGGAGGGAATCACTCTGATTTAAGACCATAAATCGACAGCTGCTCCTCTCACCTGAGATTTGTATGTTCAAAAAAATGACAACTTGCTCTGGTGGTCCAGAAGATTCCCAGCAGAGGGATGGGCTCCTGCCCTCCCATCTTTGATTGCAGAGGTGTTTTAGGAAAACTGAGCCATAAAATGTGTTGAATTTCCTGGGTTTTGCCTTCAAAATCTTTAGATTACATGACAAAAAGCATCTGTTCAGTTTGCCTTGAGCACGTGTGTTACTCTCCTTTGGGAAAGCCTTGCCTGGATCAAGTAGGACATTTCAGAAGGAACAGCTAATCTGGGAGCTGTAGATAATCTGGGAGTTGTCGATAATCTGGGAGCTGTAGATGATCTGGAGCTGTAGGTAATCTGGAAATTGTATATCATCTGGCAGTTGTAGGTGATCTGGAAATTGTATATAATCTGAGGGTTGTAGATAATCTGGAGCCGTAGATGATCTGGGGGCTGTAGATGATCTGGGGGCTGTAGATGATCTGGGAGCTGTGGATGATCTGGGAGTTGTGGATGGTGGGTGGCTCCATCTGAGGGAAGGGAGGAAGGGAAGTTGCGGCAGCAGTGCTCACGGTGATGGAAGGGGAAGTGTTCCAGGGACTCTGTGGGACCAAGCTCCAGGTCTTGAAGTAAGAAATTCCCCCTAGGAACACATCTGGGAGGGAAATTGCTACTTATGGACTTTTTTATAGCTCTTCTGGTTTGCTTTAGTTCTCTGTGTTACAGCAGTGTAACCATCCCTGTTTGCATCCTGAAAATAAAGCTTTGGTTTGCCAGCAATAAGGAAAGGATCTCGACGGATCCGCCCCAAAGCTCTGGCTGCCTCTGGAAGCAGCCACTGCTGGATTGCTTTGGTGGTTATAAATGAGGGCTGTGTGATCTGGAGACTGGGCAAGAACCAAATGTAGGTTTCTGTTTAATATTTTCTGCTGACATAATTTTCATTCAAAACTGAATCTTTTGTTCGGCTCCAAACATTCCACGGGCGACGAAGGATTTATTTTGTGTCACTTGGCGAGGAGCAAAGAATCTGAATTCATGGAAAGAGTTGAAAAGATGAAATGCATTTGAAAGTGAATTTCTTTCTCACCAAAATGAATTCACCCTGTTGCTCTCACCACTTAGAGGGACTTCACTCCCTCACCTTTTCTTTACACAGGCAGACACCTCTCACAGCCTTGAAAGCAAAACACGGATCAATGCTGTTTTCAGAACAACAGTTAAACTCTTTCAGCCGATGTGTCACTCCAGAAGGTGCCATTTCAGATGTGATTAAACAAAGGAGTCAAACACGCTACAGTACATTAGGTCTGAGCCAGTCTTTGGGGATCTGTTGAGCGATAGTGATAAAGAATTTAGCAAATCACACTGGGATTCAGGATGCTGGTGACTCTACACGATGTTTTGGGCTGTTTTCATTAATTGCTTTGTGCACTCGTGGTCCTTTTTGGTTTTGAAGCTTGTTATATTTATCCAGTACTGTAGCAAACAGGCTGTATTAGCGCCTGTTTAGTGGAAATAAATAACCATATGTTTGTGAGCAGTCCTTTGGCTACTTGCCATGCCGAAATTATTGCGAACAACCAATGCTTTGTAAGCTGCCACATGGTCCCTGCTCTAAATGCCTCAGATTAATTTGATCACTTAGTGCGTGGCTTTTGATAAAGTAGAGTAATATGGGAATTACAAAAAATAGTAATGGTGGATTTTTCTTGCTTTAATTATTGATTTCAGGTCCATAAGTATTTATATGATTTGGGCGAATTCCTGGTTTGACTTTTAAGTTGCCAGACATGTTTTCTCTTCTTTCCAAACAGTATAAATATTGAATATAATGTCAGTGGGTGAAGTTAAATGTTAGTGGGAAGAGCCAGTAGGAGAGAGAGGGATGGGGGTGGGGAAAAATCAAGAAATAATATAAACATTAGTCTGGTTTTGAAGATTTATGAAGTCCAGAAGCATATCCAGGTGACTCCATGGATTTTATGGGAATACAACAGGATTTTATGGGGACGAGACCTCAGTTGTTGAGTGTTTACTTTCCTTCTGAGTTAAGAGAAGCTACCCTTCACATTTGCATGCAATAACTCCTTTTTTTCTGGCAGCACTTTACAACCCCTGCTTTTCACTGCTTTATGCCTGTAAAATATTCAGTACAATATTCTTGATGGGTGTGTTTCTCCCCCTGAACTGCTGTGTCTGGGACATTGGTGGGATTAGACCTGCAGTAAGTGCAGATTTCAGTGTAGCTGTAACTATTTACTGAGCATGGAAAATGATACAAAAATGAGACCTCTAGAATGATGCCAGGCTTCATTCCACTGTTATTAAATGAGGGTTCATTTTTATAGAGCAGTTTGCTCAATTTTACTCTATATTAGAGGAGATCAATGAAATAATATTATATTTGACTAGAAGTGACATCTGGAGCTGTACAGTAATGTTTGCTTTTCTTAGCAAACCGACTTTTCCAAAAAGACTTTGATCCTGTTCTTGTATCCACAGACTTTGAGGAGTCAGTGCCTCTCAGGTACTTCAAAGTCTAACCTGGTGACATTATGGTTTAATAAATATATAGCTTTCCACTTTCACTTCCACTGACAGAATACTCTTTTCACATTTTCTTTGCCTAACTTTCAGTATGCCTTTCAGCACTGAGCTGGCCTGTAGCTGCTCCCATAACAAGAAAATTTGTTCTCCTAATTCTAGCCACACTGTCTCTCAGGCATCAATTCATCACTTAAATTTGTCGTAAGTGCGTTAAATAGAACACTGAAATTGTTCTTGTCAAATAATCTCCAAGAAGTATAGAGTATGACTCTGCTACATCCTTGGATTCTGCTCTGACATTTTACACTGTCAAAATAAAGCAGACGTTCCCCTCCTCCCCAGTAAAAATTCTTTAAGCCATTAAATTACATTATCATTTATACATATTTTTATCCGCTGTATTTGCATGGCTACAGTTATGGATCTGTCAGTATTTTCACTATAAACCCCTATTTCCAGGGATTTAGACAGTAATTCTGCCTTAATAATTTGCTCCAGGCTAAAGCTTAAAATGCAAAGTCTCAGGCTGAGAATAGTACTTTTTTTTTTTTCACCATTTTGAAAAGCAAATCATTTCGCCTGGTCCTACATATGGGAACTGCAGCTGTGCCTTCAGGGGAGAGCTCCCGGGAGGCGGCTGAGGGTGTCCTCCCAGGCAGAGGAACCTGCTCAGCTCTACCCTCAACTCCAGGGCATGAAATCCTTCCAGCAGGAGAAATCTTTCCTCCCCCTCGTGGAAAACACCGGGGTGTCTATGCGACAGCAAAGATTGGCTGCAGCCTGCAAAGGTTTGTGCCAAAAGGATTTCAAGTGGGGAGCTGCATGGTGATAGCAACAGCTCTGGCAGTGTGGAGCTCAGCACAGGTTTTTGGGTGGTTTTGTAGGGTTTTTTCTCTTTTCAACACTGTTCCCAGATAGCTTTTTCTGCAACTGCTGAAAACTTGGCTGTGCTTTGGTATTCAAGTGGAAGCAATCCCCATCTCTTGCCAGCTGCCATGGAAACAGTCTTGCCCTACTGTTGAAAAATGAGTGTTATCACCCCAAAATCATGAGTGCTTTTGAAATGATGGGGATTGAGGTCTCCCTTTCATGATTTTTTTTGAGGGAATGACTTTATTTGGAGCTTTTAAGCATTTTGGTCATTTCAAACTCATATTGAGAACATGCTTTCAATCTTTCTGCTATGTGAGAAACTGGTTTTATTTATTGTTATAATTAACAAATGAAGTCTGAATTAATCAGATGATTCCAGGACTTACAATTTTAACAAAAATGTAAAAAAAAACCTGCAAGGCTTGAAGTAACATTCTGAGTTGGCACGGATAATTTAAATACTTTCTGACACTTTACACATAATTGCTGTTTAATTTCTCTCCCTCTCTCTCCCCCCATTTTCTCCCTGTTGCAAAGTGCCACAGACACAAGAGGCTACATTTCAGTTCATTGCCAGAGAAATCAGATGGAGGGTGAACAAATTGATCATAAGAACAGAAAGCAGCCATTATTTGCTTGATAATTTTTGGTAATCAGCAACCATGAGAACAGAAATAGAGAAAGTTCTTGCTAATTACATCATTTTTTTTTGTGTGTGTGCAAAATGTTAATGTTTTCATGAGAGGCAGCAATCATTCAGAAGAAGAAAAGGACGCATTTCCTTACAATATTTATTGCAGGTGGCTATTGTTTGAAGAGGTTTCTTTGTACATCTCATGCTTGTTAATTATTTCAAATGAACTGCTATGATATCTAACTGATCCTGGCTTGCAGAAATTTCTGGAAAAAATATTTTTGCTGTGAAGTTTAAAAAATGGGAATGAAGGTAATGAAATAACTCTGAGGAATAAGGAAATAAGATTAGAATTGACCTTGCTGCTATGAAGACTCCTCTCAGCTCTTGGGGAGGGGGAGGAGAAAAATCAAAGATGTTAACCTTATTCTCTTTTTTCCCTTGCCTGCAGAAGGCCTCTTGGCACATACATCACATTTAATCTTATTTCTCCTCCTTGTATATATCGCATTAACCTCAGTTTGCATTTGGCTTGTTTTCTGCCTTTAAAAAATGATGCGTGGGGAGCTGTACCTTCCATTTGGCAGTCTCCAGCCATTTGGATCCTAATTTTCACCAGAAAAATGACTCGGTTGGAGGGCAGGTCAAGCGGCCTCCAGGCTAACTCGCAATTGGTTTTGAAAATCTCCCACATGCAGCAGCTGACAAAGGGCTCTCAGTCCCAGGCAGAACCAGCAGAGACTTCTCTGGGTGCTGGGATGGCACCTGAGGGGCCCAGAATAAATCAGATTCCAGCTCAGCCTGAGCTGCAGCGCCACAGATTGAGCCTTGCTGCTCCTGGCTCTGGGAGGATGAAGGCGTTGGTTCAGAGATGCTGATTTTGGGGTTGTGCCATGGCTGGCAGAGGTGGTGCCCTTGCCGAGGAGGAGTGGTGGCAGAGGTTTGGGAAATGGCTCCTTGGGCGAGTCCGAGACACCCCTGTCCCTTCACCTTGTCTTTGCTGTTGAATAATTTGCTGTTTCTCCGATGTTTTGTAAATCTTGTCTAAGGGATTTCCCGATGGGAAAAGCACCATGAGCAGCCGTGTGCTGCTCTCACCCCTGAGCCCTGGCCCAGAGCACTCACCGGTGCTTCACCCTGGGGCTCAACGGGAAGCAGGGCAGACTTTGAAGCCTTCTTCCTATGCAGATGCTTGGAGAAACCCCAAAATCCAACCCAAAGCCAAGATATGATGGTTGGAGAAACCCCAAAGTCCAACCCAAAGCCAAGCTGTGATGCCATTTAATAACAGAACCCAGGGTTGTACAAGGGCAGAGAGACGTTTCCTCAATAATCTGCTAATGCACCGCTGGAATAGCAGAGCTCAGCTCTGCCAAGGAACAGACTCTTGTGGACTCTCTGAATTTTATTGGCAATCTCATGATGGTTGGATATGGTTTTCCTTAGAGTTCCTGTGCTCCAGTGAATTTATCTCTCTGATAACGATGAAAATGTAAATGACCTCAGCCTTCTCTGCACCTCCTTTATGTACTTAGTGTGTCCTGAAGATGAGAATTTTGGCAGTAGACAAAGATTTTGTCTTACTATTTGCTTGATTGCTTGATTGCTGCTTCTTGGCTAGAGCTCACTTACTAGGAAAAAGATATTTGACCTAGAAAGTGTGGATATATATATATATAGATAGAAATAGATACAGATACAGATAGACAGATAGATAGATAGATATAGATATTTTCCAATAAAAGCATTCTAAAAGTAGAATGGAACAGAAGAGTCAACAAAGTACCTGTCATGGAAATACCTGAGGTTTGGTCTAAGAAATGGGGATATACTGCATTTGTGGTGGAGAAACTTGAGAAAACATGTTTGTGTTATTCTACGTCTATTTAAAACTAGAAAGCCGTGACAACTGGCATCTCCATTTCCGTCTGCATTGTGTAAGTGACGTTAAATGCAAATCTCAAGCTAGAAAAGTATCATAAACAAACAATATTATGTTTTTCTTAGGATTTGTAGTATATTTAGAATTTTTCTAAACATTCCTACACCATGAAAATGTTGGGGCGTATTTCTGTCTATACAGAAATTCAGGGATGTTTTTTTCTTTCAGCTAGGAAAGGGAGGACTTTCCAAGACAGATTTTAGATATTTAAGTATGTATTCTTCATGATTTTCCCACTTCTGCATATAAGAGCTTCTGCTGAGGCCAGTTATTATTGTGACAGTCTTTTTCATGAAAAGAAAAATTAAACCTGCTGCATTTCCCCCCTGAAAAACCTGAAAGGTTGAACTCTTGCTTTTCATACCTGCTGAGGTAATGGTATTTTAGAGTGCTTCAGCTTTCTTTAGTGCTGCATATTGATTAAGTTACTCAATATTTGACAACACGAAGCTTCTTTTCCCAAGGTATTTGTTAGAGAAAAATCTATATTTTCCCATTTATGAGGAAAGGCATCGAACACACTCCTCGGTGTTTGTGTGCTCCTAATGACAAGGTGTGCAGCCAGCGCTGGGTGACTGAGCAGGGTGGGTCTGTTGGCTCCTCACACTCTGTGATTGCTGTCAAGTAAAGAAGCCACCATTTCAATAAACAGCTATTTAATTCATGTTTCCTCTAAAATTATCTGTAGAATTCTCTTTAAAAAGTAAATCAGCTCAGGTAAAATGAGAATTTAATGCATTTGTATTGGGTTTGTGTATAGAAAAACATCTGGGTTTATCTCTTGCTTCGTGATTTCTCCTATTTGCAATCTGAACAGGTTCTTTGCTTTCCCCACCACCACCACATATGACAGCCCAAGAAATCGGTGCTCTTGAAGTCATTCTCTCAGTCAGCCCTGCTCACAAAAATCTGCAGGGTTGCATATTTCTCTATCCTTGTATTTCTTTTAAGAATTTCCAGAAAAACAGCTAATGACCATCATCACTTTGCGAAGGACAGAAAGCCTTCTGTCAGCGTTCCTCTGGCTGCTGGGGTGAAAACTATGTGAAGTAGCTGGATATGAACTGTTGCAGTAACTCGTAAATTATAGATGAGCGCTGTGATTCCACATTCTGTAGCAGTCAGGTGCTGCATATGATCCTTTCTTCCATCCTTGCCTATTCCCTGACAAAATAAAAGATGGACTTTCAGTATAACCCCACTCTTTTAGCTTTATTTTATATGTCTAGTGGAGATTAACTATTTTTGACTCCTTTA
The DNA here is from genome assembly GCA_013397895.1 of Origma solitaria. Lineage (NCBI taxonomy): Eukaryota > Metazoa > Chordata > Aves > Passeriformes > Acanthizidae > Origma > Origma solitaria. Next base: position 331,881 of record VZRL01005688.1, on the reverse strand, counting down.
TGATCAGTACCTACAGGAAGAGCAGATTTCTCTTTTTGTTTCTTTAAATAAATCTCTTGAAAATTCTTCTGGGAGCCATCAAACCTGTCTCTAGCTCAAGGTGACAGTGTATGTACCTGCCGCACGTTTTTGGGGCTTTAGCCATTCCTTTTCTTTCAAGGGTGAGAAACCACACGACCTCCTCCTGGAAGTCCTTGTTTAGCATTAGAGACACAGGAATGTCTGCAGACGTCCTAAAGGGCAGGATGGGAAGGTTATTTTCAATTTTTCAAGATGTTAAAACTACACTATGAATTAATTTCATAAACTTTTGCATGCCTGTGTGTGCAGGCTGACATGGTGGTGACTTCATTATCCGCTCATCAGAGAGCTGTGACTCATGCTCTGGTGGCACTCAGCTGCATTGCAGATCTATGTATTAAGTAAGACTTAATTAATATTTAATTGGCAATTAGGAAGGAAAGTTTTGAAGAAGTTGATTCCCACTCTTTTTTTGCCTTCTGGGCAATACTAGGCTCTTAACCTCTAGTGATGGTTATTGTTAAGTAGGTTGGAGGAACTGAAGGGAAAATATATAGAGAATTGAACTTTGAATGATTTGAAACAACCCATTTCTTCTACCTCCTTCAACACATTCTTTGCTCAAATTCTACCTTAAAAAAATAGCAAAAAATGCTCTGTATATTGTGTACTATCATAAAAGTAAAGACTGAAGTTTGATCATAAAATGTATTTCTGCATCAAGAAACCTGGCAGAAGAAATCAATAAAAAAGAATTGCTTGTCTTGGTTATTTTTTTTTCAAAATAATACTCAGAGAAAATATGATAACACATCTTGAAGGCAGGTCAGGAAGGGCAAGTTTAACTGAGCAGAGGCATCGCATGAACAAAGCATGTGACTAATCCGTGGATTCCTTTATTGTCTGGGCACTCTTTCCTTCTCTGTTGGACTGAATTAAAGCAAAACACATTTTAACATTTTGTTTACCCAGCCTTTTCCAGTGCCAGCGCTCCCCACTGAACCAGCCGGGTTTCAGTGATTTGCACAAATTTAGGGGTGTTTATTTCTGCTGTCACTCGTTCGCGAGCGCTCACAGAACGCTCATGGTGGCTTTGACCGCTGTGGTGGAAACAACGGCAAGTGACAAAACCCCCAAAGGCAGATTTGTATTAAATTTTGTTCATCGCTTGATTTGGGCTTTGCTAAGACCTACTCTATGAGTATGAAGCAAGGGGTTTTTTTCCTTTTGTTGTGTATTTTTGGCAACATATGTGGGTTATGAACATTTTATCTGGCACAAGAATGTAAAGCAGGATAATCATGCAAAGAGGGCTGAGTTCCACTTCGGACAACTTTACCAAATTCGTCCCCACTCTCTTCTCTTGGCTTTGCAATCTTTTCTTGAGAAACAATTGCTTCTCCATGTGGAAACAGGTATATTAGTGGCAGCTCCAGGCTCTATGCAGCATACGACGTTGGAAGTTTAATTTAGACTTGGAGAAATGAAAAACCGTGGAAGAAAATTTGTGGGGGTTTTCATATATTGCAACACGCTAAACTATATTAACTTTATCCAATGACTTCTCCTCAGCCTATGGTTTCATTTCGTGGAATTGCCAGCACCAAAGCTAGGGAATCTAGAGGAAGACATAAAAGATGCTTCATAGTAAATGCAGTCACCTCACCACATGCAGTTTCCTGGGATAATGATTAACTTCTTGTATTCTTCAGCATTTCTTTGTTTCAGTCTAGAACTCCATTCCTTGAGGTGCAGACTCCTTTTAGTAAATATGCAGCTGATTTTAGATGGACTATAAATATATTAAAGCCTTGATGGTTGGGGTTTTTTTGTTTTATTTTCAAGTCCTTGCAGACCTGTTGGCATTCTGTAACTCCGGGAACTTAGCAAGATATTATCATCCTTATTCTCACACCTAGAAGTTAGAATAGAGAGGAAAATTTAAGCCCAAAGTTTGTGGTCACCCTTTGAATCTGTAGCCACACTCTGACCATAAAAACATCCTCCCCAATGCATATGCAGATTTTTAATGACTTCTTGCCAATAGGGTCAATAATACAAAGTTAATGAAGACTTTTTTTAATGGTGGCAAACAGCTTTTTTTCCCTTTATTTTTAAATTTCAGTGAGGATTAAGCTCCGTACAGAACCATGGAAGCCTGCAGAGCTTTAATTACTCAGCACTGGAAAAGCTCTGTTTTGCTGAATAGTCTTTCTTGATTTGGTATGATTCTGATATGCCCTTGAAACATCACTCACAGGAAAAAAAAACATAGACAAAAAAAAAATTGCAACATTTTAATACATCTGCAGTGAGTTTAAATTAAATTCAGTAAAAGCACTGTGAACATGTCCTAAATTAGCTAAAATATTCTGTATGTGATCCTGATGTTTTAACTAAAATACCACTGAAAGGATTCAGTTAATTTGGGATACTGTGGAAATACTGAAAATTTACTGTGGACACAACATCTTAGAGGAATTGCAAAAATGCTGAGAGAGTTGCTTGTCATTATTTTAGCAAAAATGTGTGATTGTAACATTCCTGAGGTCTACAGGAGATATTTGGAATGAGGCAGGTTGAGCTCTGCACTGTGTTTGTCTCTTTTTCCAGTATTATTGAGCCTATTGTGCCTCGTCCCAGAACAGCCCACGGGGTTGGGCATTTCCTCCTTTCAGATTAATCTCCTGTCTTTTGGCAAAGAGAACAGAAATACGGAAATATAAAAGCACAACACTCTGTTTTCTTCGGAGCTCAAAAGTAGGTTTAAGATTTACTTGGCTCTTGATTATCAGTTGCATATTTTTTTGTTGGTTGTTTTCATTTGTTCCTTGGAATCTGAGTTTCATCATGTATTACTGCATGATCAGTTGACAAAATGATTGAGAGGAAAAAAAGTAGTGAACCAGCCTTTCAAAATTGTATGTCTGCAAATCTGAAAATCTTGAAGCTAAACAAAAGCTAAACTGAAGGGGAGGACCCTTCTCGAAAGAAAATTAAATGGCATTATAGACACTATTATTTTCTAAGAAACTTTTTTTTTTTATACTGAAAAGAAATTCTTTTCAGCCATATAGGACATACAACTTCTGACAAAAGCCTGGAATGCAATTTAAAATTTCCCAAAAAGATGTCTGACAATATATTCCAGACCTCTGAAAACAGGGGTGATGCTGTGGAGCGCTTAATTATAGACCAAAGTTTTATCAAACTAAGAGAAATAGAAAGTACTAGACTAAGTATAAAGCTGCAAAGAATGTTCAGTGGTTTAATTCTCAGAGCGAAGTATATTTTTTTATTCCTGTTTTTTTTCTCAAGACCAGCTGCAGGACCACTGATAAGAAGTGCAGGGGAATAACAGCCTTTGGGCTACTTGTTCCATTATCTTTGGAGGAAGATGCCCTCGATTGTGGATGGATGCTATATCCACCTCTGTGTGAACACAGGGAAAACACTTTTCAGAAGTATTTTAGACTGAATAATGAGTGAACATATATTTTCAAAGGATTTTTTTTTTTATAAAGAGGTAATGTCTTTGAGTGGGGACTGAAGTTTACCCTTATAACAAAGTGCAGGAACACCCATCTCCAAAATCTCATCCAGTTCTCCCAACCACAAAAACTCATCTGCAGAGTATGAAAATGCTGCAATTCATTCCCACAGGCCAGGAAGGGATATTGCCTGGTCTCTGTTCCTCATTATGGCTGTATCACGGAGTGTTCCCTCCCAGGCTCCTGCTTTTTATTTCTATCAGCACTTCATGGCTGTATCAGGAGAATGGAGAAACACCCCAAAAACAGATTTTTCATAAACTTGGTGTGCACCTGAACCTAAAATTGCTGTGAGCGTTATTCTGTATGTTAATGAACCCAAAACACTTTTGTGTTGAATTTTAAGGTTTTATTCACCTTGAGGTGTGGCTGCTCAGAGGATGTCTCACACTCAAGAGGTGAATGTCTCTTGCTCTTCTCTCTAAACAGCCTTCCACAAATTTTACCTCTGCACTTCCTGAGTGCCACAAGGCTGAAGGCCCCAGACGATGACATCAGGTGGTGTCCGTCACCCGTGTCCTGATGTCATTGCTCCGGAGGAGGAATGGTTCCAGTGGTGGCAGCCAGCCAAGGGCCATCCAGCTTTACCTCAAAGGAACCTGCACACTGAGAACTTTCCAAAAACAGCGTGCAGCAGCTTCCTCTGCTCTCCAAAAAGCAAATACCCCTAAAGGACATGCGGTGGCTTTTCTCCTTATCATCTTCTTCGCTCTCCATTCCCCATCCAGGCTTTTATTCTCTGCCCATCCCACCCTCCCTTAACGCTTTTCTCACTTCTAATGTGCGTGTGTCCCTTTGTCCCCAGCCCTGCTGCTGCTGCTGTCCCTCGGGCCCTGCTGCTACCGTGCTCACAGACCCTCCATCCCTCTGCTGCGGGCTTGAAGCTGAAGGAAGTGACAGGCGGAGTGGACAGCTGGAGTTTGTCTGACATGACAGCTTTCCCCTGTGCCAGAGATTAGTGTTGCTGCTGTGGTGGTGCAGCCAGATATAAAATACAGCCACAGCCTTCCCCTGAAATATGCCCTATATAAATTCCAAGCCTTGGGTGAGAGAAAAGTTGACTATATTTGATGCCATCTTTTTTTCATGAACATATACAATCTATATATAATTTTTATATCCAAGCTTGCTTCCAGCCTTCCCAGTCGAAGCAGCAGCTCCTAGGCTCAAAGTGAATTGCACATATGTAACTTTTAAAACCTGGTTCATATTCTGTGGGAATTGGCAAATAATGACAGGAATGCCTGAATCACGATTAGCATGACCAGACAGGAGCTATCAACGTTCACTCTAATCAGGAAAATGAGTTAATCTATAGAGTAATGGAATCACAGAATTTTTTAGGTTGGAAAAGACCGTTAAGATCATCAAGTCCAACAGCAGAATTTATCTTTAAAGGAAAAATGTTTTATTTATCTCTCTATAGAAATACTGAATGGGTTGCAATATTAAAAGTCAAGACGGCCTGGATTTTGTCACTAACTATAGACAGCTACAGAAATAATAATAATAATAATAATAATAATAATAATAATAATAGTAATAATAAAAAAATTCTACTCAATTCTACTAGATTAAAAAAATGCTCTAGCATGGAAATGTGGAAAAAACAACAAAAACTTCCATTCTTTGTGTTATAACACCTGCTATTGCTCATGGCTTGCAGCAGCAATAATCTACCCTGTATTTGTCAGCATTGTATTGTTTGGTATGACAATTGTCATGTTCCCATTCCAGAAAGCAGGATTTGACTATTCTCTGATTGACAGTAATACAAAACAGCACATCACTTTTATTTTACTTATTTTTCGGGATGCCATCACAAGCTAGAATCTGCCCCATTAAATCGGTGTTGAAAATCTGGACAAAAATCTCAAACCCATGAAACAGGTGAAAGTTTTAACTTAAGATCACATGGCTTTCACAATTATTTTGGATTAATTGTAGGTTTTTTTCCTATGCCAGTCTGAAATTTCCTGGGTCTGTCACAACGGATCTAAAGTAATAACTAAAACACTAAAGATTTATTGCCATAAAAGGATTTCTGTTTTCCAAGTGATAAGAATGTTATGACATGTATTGATCTACTGAGGTGGGAGTAGTCACTGAAAGATGGATCTTCCCATTTATTTTTTTATCCTTTTTGCTATTATTATATTTATTGAGAACATGTCAGAACAATTGGCACAAAACCTTGAGATGCTGATAAACTGATAAGCCACGCATGTATCTGAAGCAGTAGTTGATCAATGTATATTAACTAAGGTTATTTGGACAAGGAAATGTAATACTTTCCATATCTTCTCTTGGAAATAAATTTAATAGTCTATCTCACCTCCCATGTGTTTCCCAGGAATTGCCTTCAGTTATTTTTTTCCCAATTAATTACAGCCTTTTAGATGATGAACAGAGTCTCTCTCATGGGGACATGAAGTCAGAGTATTGCTAGGAAAAACTCTTTGAACAATGCAACCTTACATACAGATTATTTCTAAGCAGATTTTTCCCCGTGTCACACTCATTTTAATGCGTATTTGGAGACTCTAGAATTTATTCCAAGCTAGTTTACAACTAAATTAAAAGAGGGGAAGGAAACACCAGAAGGAAGATTTCATGCAGTTTGTCAGTGTAAGCTCCAAGCTATTGAGGATTATTCCCTTGTTTTCGTGGGGGTTTCATGATCTTTATTGTGATTTAAGAAGGAAAGTGCACGGGATTTTTTTTTTTCTATGTTCTTTTCTCTTCTGTTTGTTTGCTCTCCCTTCCTCATTGTTCATTTACAATGCTTGTTTGGAGAGCACAAAACAGTGGCAACACTTAGGAGCAGCGAAAGATTTTAATTGTAGTCTTCCAAGGCGACGACGACGAACATAAACCATTCTATGTGAATTATGTTACAGCAGAGCATCTCACTGAGGCATAATGAGGAAGCAAACAGAAAATATTTGCTGGAAGGGAAAATTGGAGGCAGGCCAGATCGCAGATTTCTATAGGATTCTTTCCCTTAAGCCACATACTAGCCATGCTACAAATTTATCCTAGAGCAGGAATTAACTGCTTAAGAAGGTCGTGCTAATGGGGATGATTTTAAAGCATGAGGAGCTTTGCTGTTTTGTGTTTCAACACCAGCAAAAGAGGCATCATTTGGAGTCCACTAAAGTAAATCTTCATGCAGACATCTCCTGACAGGCATGAATATGTGGTGTGCATAAATAAATGCACACTGTGCAGCAAAATTCTTACGGAAATTGCCATATTGCAGAGAATATTTTTAGGAATGCTCAAGGTATCAGAAGTACATCACCCCCTGTGGTGTTTAGCTGCTCCTGGGGTATTGGGAGAACACTGGAGACCTCAGTGTTTCTAATTCTCTCCATGGGCCCCACTCCTGGTGTCACTGAGTCCAACTTTTGACCACCACAGGTAATTTTTCACTTGAGTATCGAGTTACAGGCCTGAATTTAATTTAGGCTGCTCGTGTGATCAAGTTCATTCAGCGTGGGCTTCACTTAATAGATGGGCCAGGGTTACCCCATTGATTTGCATAGAAATTAGAATTGATCAAAACTGAATTATTCATTATTTCAAGTTGAAAAACACCCTCTTCAACCTTGCATTCTCAGAGAGCACCTCCTGATGAGCTTTTATCCTTACAGAACTGCTAACATAATAAATGCAGGTGATGTGGAGTTTTCTGATCATTTTCAACATTGTAGAATGGATAATAAGTTTGAATCAGAACTCCTCTTTAAATGCTATGAAGACCTGATGATACATTCTGATACAATTTTCAACATTATTTGGAAATGAAAAATGCTTGATTTTCTGTCTCACATTAAAAATGTGGTTTTCCAGTCAAAAATTAATGAGAAAGGCTCCTCCCTCTGAGGTTTTCTTTGTTGCTTTGATTTTAGCGGTCAGATGTATTTATTTATTTAAAGTCACTTACAGCACTTTCCTACATTAAATTGCATTGAGCTTTCTCCCTCCTAACCCTTCCAATTCTTTATCTCTGGTGATACAAAACTCCTCTTCCCTTGCCTCCTCTTTTTTCCTCTTAAACGCTTTTTATTTAAAGAACTCACGAACAACGGCATTTATTTGAGAGCTCTGAGAACAAAGTTTAATTCTCAGCTCTGCTCTGTGATCCCTTTATGACACTGAACAAGTTAGTCAGGCTCTCTGTGTGCTGTTCCCCATCTATAAAAGACAGATAATAGCACTTTCTTAACTGGCAAATCTTAACAATGAAGGTATTAAAGGTTATGTGTACTTGTGCTGAGGCATAGCCAGAACTTTAAAATATATACAATTTTTGAGGTAGGTTGAGAGCCATTTCCTTCCTTTTATTTTATTGCCAACCTCTGCAAGGTTTTTCTTTTTGTTCCCTAGGAAATGTGTGTGTTTTCAGAATTTGCTGTAAGTGCCATATCTGCTCACAGATATCAGAGATCCAATTATGAAACGGTCTGATTTAGAAACTGCAGAAACACAATTCCAGAGCCACTTTCCTGCTATTTAGTTTCCATCTGGAAGTCTGTACAGTTGGGTATCTTGCTGGAATTCAATATCCTGAATATCACTTTGATTTTCTTTGGGTAGAGAGGGAGAAGATAAGTTCATTAGTATTTACCTTCCTCCAAACCTCTCCTGCAATGCCTTCCCTTTGGTTATTCAAGAAGGTGATTTCTTTTTTACCTTTTGAGCCACATTCAGGTCATCCAGCTCCCTAGTAATTTGAATACCAACAAACTGGGTCTTTCTGACAGCCTGAGCTTGACAGGCTGCTCTGAGTGCCTCCACTGAATTGTTGGTCTGTCATGTTATTTCCCCTAGAAATGGTATAGGAGCTGATAGCAACCTGAATACCTAAAAATAGATGGGCAGAATAGGCCTCAGAATTTGTAGCTGGTATTTTATCATCTTGGCTTCCTCTGCCATTGCATGGTGCAATACGATTGCTTAAAATAACTAAGTACCATTCTTGTGCCAAAAATATAAAATGTCATTCACTATTACAGTATCCATTTCAGCTCTGGACACACTCCTAACACCTCCTCCAGCAGATTTCCCAGCACAGCTAATTCCAAACACTGTCAGAGCGAAAACTCTTGCAGGTAACCAAATTTATCCAATCCAGAGCGACAAATTTATCAAATGGGGTAAGACATTGTCCTCCATCTGCACCCCTGGGTTTGATTCTTCTAAACTCTGCGTGTGGCCTGTGATCCTCTGCGGTCCTTACAGCAGCTGCTTTGTCTTTCCACCACAAATCAGGGACTGAGGAAAAGGATAAAATCTGCCTTGCCAACTTGTGCTTTCTTATAGCCACAGGCTAATTTTTGTTGTTCTGGGGACTAGTGAAGCATATAATGCATGTAACAGTAGATTTGATGAGCTGGAGGCTTCTGCTTCAGATGGTGTTTCAGGAGTTGTTTTGCTGCTTTAATTCAGCCAAAAGGGTTCCTGGTTTTGACAGAATGGGTGTTAGTCCCATAGATTTTAGATGCCTCTCCTGAAAAACACATCATGAGCTGGAATTATAGAAAAAAAAGCAGCAATTTTTAAGCTGGAATATGCAGAATCATTTGTTTATTACTTCGCCTGAGCTGGAATGGGCAAAACCCAGCTGAGGTCTCACAGCTTCAGCACTCTGGAAAAACCAGAGAGGACACCAGGAGGAGTAAACCCAGAGAGGTGTATTCCCAAAGAGAACTAATTTGAAATCAGATAGAGGGATTGTTTTAGCTCTCAGAATATCATACTCTCATCCTGATTGTTCCCAACTCTTCCTGCAGCTTCCACAAGAGCTTTTCTGACTGCTGGGGGCTCTGGAATCACTCTGATGGTGGTCACACCTCAGGTGTGTCTGCAGTGAAGGGTCACATGGACAGGAGGACCTAAGTTTTTGCTTTGTTGGTTTTTTGAACACTTTTATTCCGTTCTCTGGCGCTTGAGAGGCTTGATTGACCTCTTCCTCATTCCATAGTTTGTCCCTAATCAAGTCCAGGTTTTCTGCCATTCCTTATTCCAGCCCTGATCCACTCTGTGTTTTCCCCAATCCCACTCGGGGCCCGATCCTGTCCTTGGCTTTTTTAGTTTCTTTGAACTTTTCTGTCTCCTCTTGGAAAAGCACAGTTCTCCCTTGCAATTGTCAAATGTTTTTCTGTAGTAAAGAGCTAACTAAGAACTGGACAGTATTTATTTTATCACGAGAAATAATTAATGCATAAGGGAGTTGGGGTCTCATCAATTTTTATGCCCGTGTTAAAGCAAAATGAATTGCTGGACAATGAGAGAAAATAACATTTAGAGGGTGCTGTGGCTTGTGTATTTTTGATACCTTTGCCTTCTGTTAGTTTTGCTCAGGTCCTCATTTCATCCTTTCTCATCTCATTTCAATTGTTTTGGAAGTGCCAAAAGCATCTTGTTTGATTTAATAAATGTTTTGTCAGTCATAGGCAGATTGTTTGCAGAGCTGCAGCTCTCTTAGGTATGTGTTTATGAAGTACATAAACCTGTTAGTGATATTTTTTTCTTCATATTCTCTTGTGTTTTGTAGTTCTGTAGAGCTGAACAGAAACATTGTACCATGATGAAGTTGGGTTTGTGGCTGACTCACCTCCCTTCTCATCCTCCCGAACTGCAATTTTCTGTGTTTTCCCTTTTTGCTCAAGTTTGGCAAAGACAGTGTGATTATGCACTTCAGACTTTGTGCTCCCGAGGTGGTGTTATGGATCTTCATCCTGCCAGGAATGTGGATTCAGTGCTACCCTGGGCTGAATATTTGGGCTGTCAGAAGTGTTGGAAGGGTGGCAGGATGGTTGTTTCAGCTCATAAAAATGTATGTAAAAACCAATGAAATAAAACACAGGACAGAGGCAAGAAGTGATTCATTAAGGGTGGACAAATTGGCTTTCAAAAGACAAAATAACTGCTCTCCAGAGGGATAATGCAGCAAGTTGCTGAGCAGTCTGGCTTGAATCCAGAAAAGCATTTAATTGTGTGCTTTATTTTAAATATTCAAGTAGTCCTTTAGCTTTACAGGGAAAAGCCATGTGTAAAGTAAAACAGAATAGAGTCTTCACACAATTAAACTCTTAATCTTGCTCCATTTCCCTGAATTTCACTCCGAGGCTTCCAAGTCATGATTCCACCTTGGAGTGCTCTTGTATTTCACAGCACACATTCTCAGGAGTGCAGAACCCTCAGGATCAGATCTCAGCTCCTCACTAGGAGGTTTCAAGATATTAACACCCAGCATCCTCAGAATGAAGTTTACACACACTAAAATAGCAAAAGAATGCTGTTGTTTTTGACAACAAATCCATTCTCTGTGCTTCTCAGGGCAATGGTTTTCAACTTTTCATTGGAGAAAAAGGAGGGCTGTAGGAAAGGGCTCCTCACTGAGGACAAAGGTTCTGCTGGAAGTGAATATATACATTAGCAATTAGCTGCTATATGATGGCTAGGAAAACTCACAGAAAAGTTTTGGATAATAAGATGAGTTCAGGAAAATGTTTCTGAAAGACCTTAAGGCCAGATTCTAATTAGCAAATGACAAAATAGTTCATAAAATAAGACTAGTACTGTAAGGATATTGCTATAGTCAAAGACCACCATCAGCAAAGATGCTTAATTATCCTGCATATGATAATTCCCTTGTGGAGTTGTATGATAAGTGTAAAGGGCATTGAAGTCAGAATTACCCTGAAAGTCTTCGGCCTGAGAAGCAGGAGTAGTGAAAGGCAATGTAACAATGAAAACAGTTTGAAACAAATTGCATCTTTTCAGTAACTCCTTTTTAACCACTCTGTAAACAACACAGGAGGAAAACAAGGCAAAAAAATTGTGGGCTGGAGTCTCCTCTCTTTTACATGAGCTTAACTGTGTTTCATTTGTCCAGATTTTCATTATTGCAAGCAGGAATGAATCCAAGGATTGCTGCCTGTTAAGCTGCTCAGCACAGATCCATGCAATTCTTTGGAAAGAACAGGAGCAAAGCAATCTGTGGGTAACATAACACAACCCCTGAACTTTGATCTCAATCTGAAAAGGAACAATAATGTCATAACTCCTGGAAAGCTTGCAACACCAAAAAAATAAAACCTCTATCAGGAACCTGCCCACGAACACTGAGACATAATTCTCCTGACCCCACAGCACTGCTCCATATGTTGTATATACTAAAGAGAAAAAATGGGGTTTATTTGTACCTACACTCACCAATTATAGCTGAAGTTGTTGGCTCCTGCGTGTTGTCATTGACACAGATGGATAAAAACAGATACAGCGTGTAAGGGAATATTATAACTCAGAGCTCTCGTGTTACACCACAGATAGGATTTAAATTCCTTTATACCTTGTAGCTTGAAAAGTTCTCAGAGAAATAACCTGACTGATTAGGGTCGGCATAAAGTAAAATTTCAAGCTTTTGTGTTGGCATTCAGGCTGGAAGACACAGCAGAAGGGATGAGAGATCCCTGGGGGCTCAGGGATCTTTAGTGCTGGTCATAAGCTGGACATGGGGACAAGGCCCTGCTCATTCTGGGAAGTGAGTGGGGGGATTTTGTCTCTTGGAAGTGGCCAGTAAGTGACAATGACCCTGAGTGACAGCTTTCAATTTGGAGCCCAAATATCCAAATGCTCCTTCCACTGTGGGTGATGTTTCACGGTTTGGATTGATTTCCTGTGGTCCAGGGGCTGGGAGGAAACAGCACTGAGTGCTGGTGTCAACAGTGACCCTCATCACCTCCAAACTCACGTGAACTAGTTTTAAATATGAAAAAAAAAAAATTAAAAATCAGACTCTGGAAGCAGATGAAGGATTGGTTTGGATTTGAGTGGTAAGAGGTTCTTCTAAGAGCAGGTTCTAGCCAATGCAGCTTCTGTCATGGATCTGTAGAAGTTCTGTGAGTAAGAACTTTGTGTCCTGGCTCTTTGTTTCTGGGAGGGCTTCCCATGGTAATTACCTTCAGTGAAAAGAAGGGGAATGCAAAACAGGACTCACATCAGCAACTGTATGTGCAGTGCCAAAAAATCACACTTCCCAATAGACAAACCTTCAATAATAACTGCTTTTAACCTTAAAAGAATGATCACCATGCATCAGAAACCACAGGAGATTTTTCTAATTTTGCACCAGCTTTAAGGCTTTTCTTAGATTTTCTATTCACCACAACTGAAAACTGGTGTTTAATTGCTTTTTGAATCTTGCTAATAAAGTCTTTAAACTGTGCAATAACCACCCTAAATATGAGTTAAATTACAACTTGAACTTCGCGAACAAAATGATCCCCATAGGTATGAAGGCAGGTAGTGTTACATGCTTGTGATGCAAATCTTTGATGCTGAGAAAAGTTGTGCCTTTGAATTCTGGGATGTGGGAGATAAAGGGTGTGGTGCTCTGAGAAGCAATTTTCCAGAGCATATCCTTTCAGTTTAAAAATGTTGTCTCACCTGGTATCCAGGTGAATATCAGCAGAGTGTGACAGAATGAGCGCAGCCAAAATGCTTATGAAATGATGAGCTGAAATTGTGATAACTTTGAGCAATTGCTAAACGCTGAAATCCTAAAATTTCTGTTTTGTGCAGATCTGCAGGTCAGTCCACAGATCCAGAGGGGAGAGAGACACAGAAACCGCAGATGTGATATGAAATAAGAAGCAGCAATCAGAGAAAAACTGTGCTTTGGGGAGGACCTAGATGATACCCAACACCTTCTGCCATGTTTGAGGAGATAACGTGAGTACTATTGTAATATAAATCACAGAAACGTATAGCTGAGATCTCTAGGGGTTGGTTCATAAACAAACCAGAAATTGCATGCCAGCATTTCAGTTTAAAAATAATTTTTTGGGAGATCAGAACCAGTTCTTCATGATATAGCAAACGGGAGTGAAACAACCCAAAATTCACAATGCATGTGATTTGCCAGGCACAGTGTGACAGGCATTGCTCCATGTTCTCTGCACAATAAATCACAGCTTTGGAGCCACAGTCTTACTCTGGAATGGCCCTTCGAGGGGTCGCTCCAAAGTTGCCACTCAGCCACTGGGAGCTGGCTCGGGTGGCCCTGCCCCATTCTCTCTGCTGCCATTGGCTTCAGCTGGAGGAGAGGGGACCCAGACTGGGCCAAATCAGGCTTTTCTGAAGGGCTGCTTCTCACACAGCATCCCAACAGCATTTCTCCAGGCAAATCCTCTCTTTGTGATGAAAACTTCATTTCCCATCCCTATTTACATATACTTGCTGATGTTCCACTGAAATTCCAAACATGAGGTAATCTCTGTGATAGGACACAGCCCCTTGATTTACTTCTTTCTTTACACTACAGTAGACAAAACAGAAATGTGAGTGCTTCTCACAAGACTTTTTTAGCATAACTGAGGACACAGGGATCTTTACAGAATTAACTCAGACATTCTGCAGATTCCTCTGCCCTCCCTGCAGTTTTGTGGATCAAACCACATCCATGCCATTGACAGCTGTCTCATTATCTTCAAATGGCAGTTCCTGGACTCATTTCCAAAGCACTCAGGTTAGAAATGAGTGGTGAGGCTTAACCATGACTTGGTTGCCATAAATGTTGATCAGTGCTCTTTGCATTCGAACTGACAGAGGAGGGACCGCAGGAGGCAATAACTGCACCGATCCTGCTCAGTGCAGAGTAATTGCAGGGGCAGACTTTACTATTTGCTATCTGTTTGTTCAGGTGAGAAAGAACCTCTCACGGCTTAGATTATAAGGAATTTATTAACTCGTTAACATCGTTAACACAATGATAAGAGGCTTGGAATGGCTCTTTGCCGTACAGGAAGTGAAGTGCAGCGCTCAGTGTCGCTCACATAGCCTGGAGCCAGAGGCCCTCATGGCCTGTGTCAGTACATTTTATACCCTGCAAGCCCCGCCCATCATCCCCTAGCCCCGCCCCCTTGGCCAGAGATGATTGGCTGGAGACTGAGTCAGTCCTTTCAATTGGCTCGCTGCTTGCCTCCCGTTGTCTCGGGCCTTGCCATAGGCTCGGTCTTCACCCAATGGTCTTCTTGCTTTTACTCCTTTGATTACATCACTGGAATTCTAGAAAGTTCCAGGCCTCCTTGTTTATTATTATTATTATTTTATTTATTATTATTTATTATTTTATTTATTATTATTTATTATTATTATGTTTATGATTATTATGATTTATTATCAATCTGAAATGCAGCTATCATTAACTTCACTTGTAGGGAAAATGCAGATATTAACTGTTCAAAACATCTGATTACCCACAACAAATTCATTATCCTTTAACTAAACAACGGCAACCATTAGCATCACCCATCGCTTAAAACTCATCTCATTAACCAATTATCACATGCGAAAGCCAACCCTAATAGTCTGTTTTTAACAGTTCATGAAGCTGGAAATGCTTTTAGGAGTCAGTGGCAGTGCTGCAGTGAGGCATTGACCTGCCAGCCAGGGGAGATGGAAAGGCCATCCCAGCCCGTGCACTTGGAGAGCACTTAATGAAAAATCCCTGTTTTGTGTGTGCGTGAATGTGGGGATATTATTGTGCACTGAAAAAAAAAATCAGTTTCCATGAGGGGTTCCCAGAAAATATCTTATATAATAAGGTTTTAAGCATTAAACTAATGTACAGACACCAACCCTCCAATGATCTGACTTCTCTGATGTTCTCTCTTCGATTCTGTCCACAGACAATGCCACACTGTTATTACAAAAACAAGGGGGGAAAAAAAGGAAAAAAAAACCCAAGGGCATTTAATGATGAATTCTAAAATCAATTTCTTCCCTGTCCTGTCCTCCCCCCTTCAGACTCAGAATTATTTAATGAAAAGATCTGAGGACACATGACACACATTACAAAGGAAGATGTCAGCCGGGGTCTCCATTACCACAATCTTCTTGTGTGGGTTTTTTTCAAAGACAGACTGAAACCCAAACTAGCCAGATTATTTGATGGAGTTTAAAGAAGCAGAAATGTTCAGGGGCAGAGAAAAGAGTGAAAGATAGGCTAACTTCCTTTGGAGCTCCTGTTAGTGCACTTGGGCCTCTCTGAATTGTTTCCATTAGAAAAATCAATTATTTATTGATTATCAGTTATAGCTTATATTGAGTACCAGTTTTTAATGCATTAGATATTGCTTTGGTATGTTTTTTCCTTTCTGAAGGTTATGCAAAGCCCTTTTCCGCACTGAACTGTGATTTTCGATAGGGTCTCTGCTTTGTCAAAGCAGTAACTTGTGTTTTGCTGTGACTGCACAATCCTTTGGCTGTGCATCTTTGTCTGCTATCACTTCCCCTCTGAAGTATCACTTCAGAGAAACAATTATTTGAGATTTGCAGAAATATCCACAAACCGAACAACATTTACCCCTTCCATTAGATGGAAAGTGGTTGCAGTCACCTTCTGCTGAATTGTTGAGCTAAGAGGTCACAAGCAACAAATGCAATAAAAACCCATTTGCTTTAGGACTACATTTTGGAGATAATTATATAATTTTTCAAATATTCCTGGATATTTACTTCAGTAGCACAGTCGAGCATTTGAACTTTAGCAATGGACACTGTAGGTAATTTCTGTTTATTTTGGTTGTGTCTGTAGTAATTGAGGGAATTATTAATAAACAGAACACTTGTTCTGATAAGTCAGGTTGGGAGAGCCTCTGAAATACAAAGCAGTGCTAAAAGAGTTGCTCTCCACGTTCCCCAGTTGAGCTCCTAAATGGTAACAAATCCTCTCAATCTGTGATGGTGTAACAGGCCTCAGCTCCCACTGCCATCAGTGGAGACACACTGGTTTATCTCACTTAAAGATACCACTGGTGTGTTTTAAATACATTGAAAAAAATTATTTGACTTAGATATTTCGCCCTGCTTTTATTGTGAATTGATATTAGGGTTCTATCACTAGATGTCTAGAGACAGTAGAGCTCCAGGTCGATCCCATTTCATGGAAATGGGAAAGATATAAAAACATTTTTGACTTTTTTGCTAGTGAGCTGTCCATGAAAGAAACATTTATGAAAAGCAGGCAATGTCCTTTGTAAGTTATTGAGTATCCACATCTGGCTGGAAAGCTGGAAATAGAGATGCACCAGATTTACTCAGAGGTAGGACAAAGCCACATCCACTTGTCCTGCAGATCTGAAAAAGTCTTAATTTATGGTTTTGGCTCTATCCCACAGTGTGGCCTCTGTTCTGGGGTCTGTGCTGTCATGGCCACTCACAGGAAGGGCTCTGCTTTTCCTGCCATCCTCCCTGGAGGACAGCTATAAATATTGTGGGGGGTCTGCATAAATAAATACTTCTTTAAGCCCAGAGAAATTAAGGAATAAAAATTCATGAAGTACAGTTATGGTCCAGAGTCAAGTCCATAAGTTTAGTGATAAATTTTTGGGTTTACCGGGGGTAAATTTCTGCCTGAACTCAGCACTGCATTGGCTGCACAAACCAAGGTCCTGCAAACATGGGAGGCTGATTTAGCTGAAATCTGGCTCATATATCAGCAACAGAATTGTTAATTGTTTTGACTACAGACTCATTTATAGCCACTTACACAACATCAAGGACACTGATACTAAATTTACAAGTTTGTTTATCAGGCTGGTGAACAGGAAAACTCTTTCCTTGGAAACTATTGCCATTTTAAGTGAATTCATTGATATAAAGCTGCTATGTCAAATTCTCAGCCGTAGACTCCATTTCTGCCTAAGAGAATGAATCTGTGCCAGTTTACAGTGTCTGAGACTTTGGTCCCATGAGTCCATTTTTAGATTCACGTTTTGACTGTAATTGTATTTTAAAGTGTAAGACAGAATATTATGTGGCACTTTCTTCTACTCTGTTAAAATGATCCCAGTATAATGGAAACAGGAAAAAAAATTCACTTACTTAGGCAGTTTCCAAAATTGCAGCTCTGCAGAAAGGAGGGAAGTGAGTAGTTATATTTAAAAACGTTGGTAAATTGTCAGGCAACGGAGCACGGATGGAAGAAGAAATGGAAGTGGGAATGTCTGCACAGCTTTAGCAATGAATCTGTGTTTGTGGGCACTGTGCAGAGCCTCCTGTTTGCACAGGTCTGGCAAAAATGGTGTGGGTTTGGGTAAGTTTTGCTTTGCATTGCACTCACTTGACTGTTCTTAACTGCGCACATGTCAAAACTCCTCTGTCTAACAGAAAAATGACTTTGAAATATACACAGTCATCTTTCTTGGGTATAGATGAAGATGAAGATAATGTCAAGCATTTTGGTATATTCATTTATGAATAATTCATCCAGCTGCACACAGTTATTTATTATTATTATTATTATTACTATTATTATTATTAATTATGTATGTACAGCTGGAAAAGACAGGAAGGCTGTAACTGCTCCCTCATGAGAGATGCTTAATCTTACGAATTTGGTTAGACCAAGATGTGTGATATGAGAAAAGGAAGACAGACAGTGATGAATAGATCTGATGGCACAAAGGCTTTAATAATGTTGATGGGGAGAAATATCATTTGTTTGAGATGATTGCCTAGGGAGCACAGGCTACTGCGAGCTCCCTCGGCAGGAGCTGAGCTCTTCTGCTGCTCTCTGTGAGCTGTGGCTATTCAGAGCAGCAGTTTACATTAGGGCACATCTGGATATTCAGAGCAGCAGGTTAATCTACATCATAGCACATCTGGCGTGGCTCTGCAGTGTCCCTGTGGCCATGGGAGTTGATTTGGGCAAGAATGTCTGGGAAAGGGCAAGGAGTGCAGTCCAGTTCAGAGCAGACATCCAGGGGAATGTGCAAGGCTCCAGAGGCAGCTCTGTCTGAAAAGGTGCACTGCAGAATTCCTGATCTCACATCATTTAGCCCTCTAAGAGAAAAAAAAAAGTGTGGAAGCAGAAAACAAAGATGCAAAGAAGACCTTCACAGCAATAAAGCACTCTGAGACAATATTTCGCTTTTATATTCTCTGTGCAAATCAGAGATGTCGCAAACACCTCATTGAAACCACATCAAATGCAATGCTTGTGATTTATTTCTGGCTTAACTCAGAGAAAATATTTACATTTCATGACAGAACTGAGTAAAGTCTTAATAACAATTAATCTCTACAGAGATACTTATAAAACCTCCTTGCTGTGCTCAGACTTTTAGGAAAGCGTGTGAGAAAATAAAGTGAACTTAGTGCTGGTGCAAAGTTATTAATCTTGAACTCTTCATTATGCAGTAAAAATGTACTATAGGATTTGCCCTTTGGGAATTTTATTTGGTTTTATAATGTGTAAGAATAATTGGAAACTTTAACTAAAAGTAACAAAATATTTCAATATGGGTTTGTCACTTTTTATCTACCTTTAATCCTGTGCTGGGCATTAGAATTCCCTGTGTCCAACCCCTCCCAGTGCTCTTCCCTCTGCAAGGACCCCCACAGGCCCTGCACACTCTCCTTGGACGTACTCAGGGCGCAAATGGGATTTGCCCTGGATTAGATAAGGTTCTACAGAGGTGAATTTGAGTTCTCATTGATTAGACTTTATGTTATGGATTTTAGGCTTTTGAACAAAATACTATTTAATGCTCTTGAATAAAATATTATTTAATGCTCTTATAATGTTGCAGTTATTTTAAAGATAGTTTTGTATTTAAAATTGATTGTGCATTTCAAATTCAGTAATTCAGTGCTTTGGACAGGTTATGGCTTTTCTTCACCACCATCCCTTCCCTTTTTTTCAGTTACCAGTATTTGATAAACCAAAATTTAGCACAATGCCTTTGATTTTCCCTTTTTAAAAGGAAAGGGTAGCTTTATGTCTGAAAATTTTGCAGCTTCTAAATGCCTGAAAGCTTGCCTCAGTCTATCAACAGGAAAATAATAGTTTTCCTTCTCAACAGCCTAGGTGTTGAAGCCATCTCCAGCTTCATTAAAGCATACCGTGGAAATAATTTTCTAGTGGGAGATATAATGAATGTGTGAGGCATTTTTACAACATACAGGAGGCTATAAATTTTTAGAGAGCTTTTATTATTATTTCTCTGCTGTAAGTCCCATTTTGCTATATGTCATAAAGGTTTGAAAATGGAGAATGCTTTATAATTACTCAGAAAAAAAAAATTGACTCATTGCATCTTAAACTCAGCTAACAAAAGCAGAGCAGTGTTTGAGCAGGATGTTTACCAGCTCCACTTATTCCAGTGGGCCTGGGCCAAGGGCAAACGCTGTGGAGCTGTAGCTGTGTAGAGCATCCTTCGCTGTTTGAGGGCACACAAGCAATAACAGAATTCGTCTGAGACTGAGGGCTGATGGGATTCAAGGTGAAAATGTCCTTAGTAGGGATGTGTTTTACATAGCAAGATATCCATTTTTTGTTTTGTTCTAAAAGCTCTGCACACACTTCTGCTTTGGCAACATGGTCAACACCTTTTCCTGCAGAAATATGTACACATATGCGCAGGAGCACAGAGAATAACAAGTCTGTCCTCCTTAAAAAGCATTAATTTCAGCATTATAGTGCTCTTCCAAAATCAATTTTCTGGCAGATAAAAATACAGGAGAATAACTCTGGTGCAAAATACACAGAATAAGTGTGTGAGGACACTCACGAGGAGCTGCAGCCGCAAAGCACTGTCGATATTAATGGCCCTGTTCTCTCTCTCAGTGAAAGGGCTGCCCAGCCCTGAGGGTGGCTGTGGACAATGAGCCTCTGCCATGTTCCTGTGCTGGGGTAGGACTCAGATTTCTGCATCTGCTTGGGTCCCTTCAGATCATCGCCTGGAAGCAGAGAAGGTTTAGTGCTCCTCTTCTGGAAGAGCTGATCAGTCTGTTCAGGGCACTGAATTTAAGAGCCACATCACTGCCAAGAGGGTTTGCAGTGTGGGTGAGGAGGAGCCATCACTGTGCAGGGACAATAGGCACAAGTGTGGCATTTCTGAGAATGTCCTAGAGACTGAAAGGTACTTCTCTGTAATGTCCTTCTCCTTGGAAGGCACTTGGAATGGCACATACTGATTTTGTTGTGTCTCTGAGGTGTTTGATTTCATCTTTGCACGGCTGTCTGAATATGTTGGCTTTTGTTTCCAAGGTGCTGTTACCTTTTTTTGAAGCTGAGAAGTAGTACTCTAAAAAATAAAGTGAAATTTAAGAGCCAGATTGAAGCCTTCCTTATAAACCTGTTTGGAAAATAGACAAACCACTTGTTTGTTAAAAACAGTTTGCTATATTATATGTGTGACCCCTTATAATCCACCATCTGCAGTAAACATCCTTTCCAAACTCTCATTTCTTTAAAACAGACCAAAAATAAGAGTAGCAATATTTTCGAGCAAGTTGCTGCCTGTCACAGAAGTTCCAAGTCCAGCTGAAGAGGAGGATATGATAGTGCCAGGCTTTACATGTCAGAATGAGCTGTCGTGAGCACCCCATGAGCTGATCTGCTCCTCACTTCGGGGCTTGGGAACAGCAGCAAGCTCCTTCTCTTCCAAAAATTACAGCATTGGGCCTTGGGGTGTAGAAAAGTGAAAATGAGCCGAGCCTTAAACACTCTGTTAATGTGTGTTGGTGCAAATGAGCCACAGAGAACTTATTTCACCTTCACATCTGAAGCTTTGAAACATTTGGGTTTTTTTTTTCCTACTTTACAACAAAAAAAAAAAAAAGAGAGGAAGGTTTTTGTGTTGCAATATGTGAATTCCTGCCAGCCAAGGAAGAGACAGTCTGATCAGTCAAGGATATTTGTCCAAATGTGAGTGGATTTTGCTTCATCTGCTGAGAAAAAAAGCAGTGGTTGCATAGGAAAAATTAGCAATACTGTTTTTAAAAAAATAAAGACTGTTGTAGTGAATAATCTTTACCCAAACCTTTACTTTATCTCTTTACATGATTAAAAAAATCATGTAAATAGTTTTATGCCAGCAAAGTACAGATTTTCCAGGGAATGAAAGAAAACTCCAGGGTCATCAAGTTTGGGTGGTGGGTCCTCAAATGTGATCAGATGTCACTATCCTCATTCCACAGTTCCGTATTTCAAATGAACTCTTGTCATCACTTTGATGATTATTATCTTTGCTTGTTTGTTTGTTTACATTGCAGCATATGGGAAACCATTGCATTCTCGGAATTGCAGGTATTTTTGCTGTTGAGTGTAGATTGGGAATATTTCCGCAATAAATCAGAGAAAGCGAGGCTGGAATGATGGGTTTTTCTAATGGCCCTGCTGAGGAGGTTTTTGGCAATAACAATGCATCTGCACATATCTGTATTGCTGTCTACTTAGGGCACAAAAAGCTATCATTACCTGTGATGGAACATCAAACAACTATTTCATTAATGGTCCTATTATGAGGAAGCACAGTGACATTAGAATACCAGCATCTTGTTACTATAGATACCTGAGTTCTTTGGTAACACTGGTGTTTTTATAAACTCACATATATCTGTCTGTGTTTTATATATAAAAATATGTATAAATGTGCATGTGGATGCAATTCCCTCTCCTTTAGGGATGAAAAGCTTTACTTTTCAAGTTTTTAGCACACTTTAGTTCATCATTATCCAGAGGATACTACACAAGCTGGATGTGAATGGCTTCATTTAGATGAAAGTGTTGTAAACTTAAATGCTCAAGAGAATAACTTTGTAATTCATCCTATCTAACAGGCAACATATTTAGTGAAGCCTCTCAGACTTGTCTGCTCTGTTTTACACATTTGCACTGCAATGTTTCCCTGTTGAAAGCAGGGGTTTGAGGGAGATCAGGTTTGGGTGTAATCACTTTAGCTGAGGCACAGAAAATTGTTTTAAATGTCCTAGAAAATGAAAACTACGAGTAATTACCATTCTATTCCTTAGTTGTGCTCAGACAATGTGTATTCAAAGCATTTCACAAACGATAATTGGTTCTCACAATTTGCGTGGGCTGGAGGAACATGGGAATAGCATTTCCCTGACCATGTGGCAAAAAAAGTGACAGGGTCTGCATAATTTGCTTGGAAGGAGGTGGGGAGGGTCATGCAGTAAATCAGTGGTGAGATGAGGTTTTCAGCCCTGTTTGTGTGCTTTCAGCACTGGATCTTCTGCCTCTGGGAAGAAACCATCACTGCTGGGCTCAGCCGTGTGTCACTCCAGCACTGCTCTGGATTTTCCACTGGGGTTGGTTTGTTTGTTGGTTTTTGGATGTTTTCAAGGCTCTGTTGCGTTTAGAGATAAAAGCACATTGCTCGGTAGCAACATGCTACATATTGATATATAAAAGTGGTGGTTTCAGTCAGGCAGCTGGGTCTGACCTCACTCATTAACTCTGTAACAGGACAAGAGAGGAGAATTTGTCCTCCAGCTAATGAGAAAGCCATCGAGTCTAAATTTTCTCTGATTCAGTACATACATTTTCTGGAACCTTGACTTTCTTGTCTTTGAAGCTTATTTGCTTTGTAGTTCTTCTGACTTTTTTTCCCCCTCTCTTTCCCAAAGATTGTTATAAAAATGATGTGGCAACTTCTAATGTGAAATATAGGCACTGTGTGAGCCAATGTCTGGAGCGTGCAGAGATTTACGTTCTCTGCGTCTCTCTGACCTTGAAGTCATTTCGTTCTTGTGCTGTCACTTGGAGTCTGCTCCGTGAGACGCTGAGCATCCCTGGCAAGCTCTCTCCACTTGAGCAGAGGGAGTGCTTTTCAGGATCAGCCCTCTCGCTGAACCCTTCGCAGGGAAAATTCTGTCAATAACTGCGTGCGCAAGGGCAGGATCTTGGCCAGAAAACTTTTTTTTACTTCTCCACCTAAGCCATGGAACGGAGCAGCTCCGTCCCCATGCCAAAGCAGCTCATTTTCTTTGGAGCACAGCTTGACAGGGGTGAGTTTTG
The DNA here is from genome assembly GCA_013397895.1 of Origma solitaria. Classification (NCBI taxonomy): domain Eukaryota; kingdom Metazoa; phylum Chordata; class Aves; order Passeriformes; family Acanthizidae; genus Origma; species Origma solitaria. Next base: position 308,466 of record VZRL01005688.1, on the reverse strand, counting down.
TGGTGGTTTTGTGATGGAAACAAAAACCTTTAGAGGTACGACTGTCACCAAGCTCCCTGGAGAGCAGGGGGGTGAGTGTCCCTCTGTACCAGTGCAGGACACAATCACGAGTTTGTTTTCCATTCAGTGGGAACGTGGCAGAAAGAAATTAAATTCAAGCCTTTTTTCTTGCTAGTTAAAAGTTATGACATTAATGTGCAACCGTGTCAACTTACTCTGATTTAAAAGTATTTCCTTCCACAAGAAATGCAAGGCCTCAGAAATTGCATGTAACAGCTATTCTTGATAACCTATGCTTTATCCAAAGTCAGACAAGAAAGGGAAGATGAAATATTCCATCATGTTTATATGTACAAAAATGTAAATATTTTGTTTGTGATTAATTATACCTTTGTGTTCTATATCACTGCAGAAACTTGAGAACCTGAAAAATGAGAAAGACAATATCAATTTGGATGATAGCTAAGATTAAACTCAAGGGGGTTTCTAACTGAGATTTGCTTATACTCCTCTCTAAATGCTACTATTTCACACAAAATTGGGTTCTCTTTGGATTAATATATTAGAAAATTAAGTTGATTTATAACCAATTTTCTCCTCATTTAAACAGCGACCTGCAAGTGTTTCTCCAGGGATCAAGCAGGATCAGAGAAATTATGTTGTTTGAGTTGTTCAGTGGAGCAGAATCCCTCACAAACGTGCATATGGTGCTGGGTGCTTTAGGGATCATACTAATGTGTTTACCTTGTTGTACATTTTTCTTCTCATCTTGAACTTGTACGTTCTCCTTCCTAGGAATTTTTAAAAAACAAACTAAACTGGCAAGATGTTACCAATTTGATGGCTGCAGAAATAATATATTTTTTCTTTTTCAAGTCTCAGCATTGAAAGTGTATGAAGCGCTAATGCTGAGTGCATCTGTCGGGTGCCCTCATCAGCTGCTTAAGGAGAGTTGGCAATTCCCCACCTCAAAATCAGAGGAAACTGGGCAGTTAAATTATCCTCCCTAAAGCTTTGAAATAATGAGTATTTTCTCTTTATACAGTCGATGTTTAAATGCTGGCTGTATTCAGAAGCCACAGCCATATGTCATCTGAGAATGAGAAAAAAATAAATGAAAATCCTAAATTGTTCTCTGAACAGTGGAATTAATGGGATGTGATTTCCTACAGTTCAGTCACCGTAAACCATTTTGGTCCCTTTGGTGTTTTTATCTGTTGATTGCCATGATTGTGAAACCCCTGTGGAAATGCAAAGTCTGTGTGGGCCCTGCAGAGCCTTCCTGTGCAGGAGCATCTTCCTACACACGGACACCTCTTCTCCCAGGACTAGAGGACATGGCCTTAAATTGCATCAGCAGAGGTTTAGGTTGAAATTTAGGAAGAATTTCTTCCCAGAAAGGGTGGTTAGACATTGGAATGGGCTGCCCAGGGAGTGGCAGAGTCGCCATCCCTGGGGTTGTTCAAGGAACTGTGGCACTCAGAGCCGTGGTGTGGGTGACACAGTGGTGTTGGGTCATGGGTTGGTCTCAAAGCTCCCAGAGGTGTTTTCCAACTTAATTGGCTCCATAATTCTGTGATCTTACTCTGTTTGTGTGTGCATCACCCACAAACCAAACCTTAGCGTCGTCAGGGAATGACGGCAGCGAGATTACAAAAAACTTGTCGGTATAATTCCTCAAACAATCTAATCAGCTCTGGTGCTGTTGCTGTGTCTGCTGCAAGGTAATTCCCCAGCCATAACTCTTCCAATCTGTTCCTGCGCCGCTCCTTTCCGAGGGCTCTGCCGGATAATTGCCGCCGTATCCCGAGCTCACGGACGCTTGCTGAGAGCAATCACAGCGGGACCTGCGCTCGCTGCTCGGCTACCTGAGGTGATAATGCATGCCCGAAAAAATGAGTTTAATGAAAATGTTTAGGATATCAAATTCAGCATCAGGGATGCTTAGAAAAGCACTTACCTGTGGAGTAAGGGCAGCGTAATGCACTAAGCTGTTGTGGGAAAGGTCAACGTTTAGAATTCCTTCCCTAAGTTTCCTGAAGAGGAAATTAAAAATAGCTATAAAAAGAAAAGTCATGAGGAAACAACTCCATTTTTTTTGCTTGTTCCAAAGCTGTAAGAAGCTTGTTTTCACTATTGAATATGTTGTCTAATTAATCTAATGAAATGGTATCAAACACAGCAAAATGAGTCCACTGATTTGATAGTATGAATTATCTAAACCCTCTGCAAAATATTTATTTACCCTCCATGTTAAATATTTCCACTGTAATCACAGGAAAGGTTATTCGTGCCTCAAACTCCCTGAAGGCGCAGGATGAGGTTTCCCAGGCAATTCCCTTGGCTTACTTCCCTATTTGAAAACTCAAATAAGTAGTCAGGCTTCCAGATGTCAGATCTGTGATCACATGGAAGCATTTCATTGTAAGGTGCATGATTACATTTAATGTTAGTAATACCACAGAAAACCTCTCTCTGAAGCAAATGGGATTTTATTATCCCAATTGTAGGATTGCCGTCTGTGGTGCTTGGGTCGGTTTTGTTTCAGACGGTCAGGACGCAGACGAGAGATCTCTGGAGTTTGGTCTCAGAGCATGAGGTTTATTGTGAAAGGTGTGGGTGTAGGGGAGCTGCTGGGAGCTGCCAGACACAGCTCAGAGCAGGGCAGAGAGGGGAGAGAGAGAGAAGTACAGAATACAATACAGAATGAATGCCGTGGTTGCCGTTTACAATACAATAAATCATCTTCTGTGCTGAATATTCTAATTTTCACTAACCAATCTAGAACAAGCTACAAATCCTACAACATTTACAGACAGCCTATGAGAGTCATTGCATTACCATACGGCATTATATTTTAAACTCTAAAAACTGCTTTTTGGACCCTCTGCCAAGTTGGTAGAGTCTGCCCTGACCCTTGGAGCTGTCTGCAAGCAGAGGGGATTGTTTAACCCAAAGGGGATTGCCTTCAGTGGCCACACCATTCTTTTCCAGTTGTTCAGGAACTGGGGTTTGGTATCTCAAAGCTTGTCTTCATTTCAATCTCGCTTACAGTTTCCATATTCTCAGCATCTTTTGCCAGGTAATCATATTTATAAGGCTTTCCTATTTCATCCTCCCCAATACCACTGCTGATGGGGAATGATCACATGGAGCCACTAATGAGATGAGTTAAGGGTCTGCAGGTTTCAAAATGTTACTGAGATCCATTGCCAAGCTCTCTTGTGGGGCCCATAAGGATCTGGTTCTTCTGCCACTTTGGGATCAAACTGTGCTAGAAGGAGACTTTTGGGTAAAATGAAAGGATTTAGCTTCTCAACCAAAAGAGCAGACATCAACAGGCTTTGCCATGGATTGCAAATCAAGTCACTCGCCAGGAGCTTCTGCTGTTTCTTATATCCATCTCTAATTCTTTCAAGATGTAAGAAGAGGAAAGAGGGAACGATACTCTATTTGTAGGTGGATTGAACTTATGAGTGAAGCTAGGAAAGGATATGAGATTCAGGGTTATTATTTGAGAGAAAAGTTAGAAAATAACGAAGAATGAAAACTGGCTGGGTAGGGTTAAATTTAGTCTCAAAGTTAAATATTTAAAGCTGAATGAGGTCAGGCTCATTAGGCTTTGAAGAGGTCATTGCCTGCTTTCTGTGAGGAGAACAGTGCTGTTCCCTGGTGCTCCGATGGAAGAATGCAGGCAGAAAGAAGAGCAGAGACAATGAAATAACAGGGAGAAAGCAGGCATTGCAGCAGAATAATATTTCCAAATTTCAGAAGCTGCTGATACTCAGGTCAAGATCCAGGGAAGAAGAAAAAAGGACTCAAAAGCCAGGAAAACGGAAGGCTTTATTTCAGGCCTCAAAGTTTGGATTCACTATTTCTGATATTTAATAAAAAAATCCCTTTTTTTCCCAATGTGCAGAATTTCAAATGGCTGCTTTTGAAGGTCTAATGCCTCTCATTCAATTCAAATTGCAGAGTCAGGCAAAATGTGCACACACCAGAAGAGGCATTTAGTGAGGAGAGAGACAGGGAAGCGACTGCTGAGGGAAATGCCAGGAGATGGAGCAGGGCCAGCGCCGAGGATGTGGCAGGAGCAGGCAGAGCCATGGCGAGGATCAGCTCTGCTCTTTTGATGCCTTAATAGTTTTTATTTTTTTATTCTTCATGTATCTGTAACTTGGTGTAGTTCTTTAGTTCTGGGACCTCTGTTCCCACCACCTTTAGCCAAAACAAAGCTCTCTGAATGCAGATTCAAGGACATATTCGTTGCCTTAGGGCCAGAAAATATGTAAACTATTTTGAGATGGAGGGAACAGACCTGGGGTGGTGAACATCATCACCTAAGGGTGGGATCGGAGAATTAAGGGCCAATGTGCTAATGGGACAGAATTTATCAAAGGTGAAGGGCTCATGACCCATTATCCCTTTTGGGTGAAGTCCCCGAGGAGGACTTTGCTTGCCCAAATGGACCTTGAAGGCCTTGAATAAATTTGTCCGCTTTTTATACTCCTGCTTTGCCTTGGCCTCTGTTTCAGGCAGTTTGCTTTTTAGGCATCGCTTTGCCTCAGCTAAACCTCGGGTGAGGGCAGGCCCTTCCAGCTCAGCGTTCCTGAGTCTCTGAGCACATCAAAACCTGTTTGTCATCAAATATGAAGCATTTCCTGGAGATTTCCAGGAGGAGGAGGGCAGGAAGCAGCGCCCTTCGCTCCCCATCCCTGTTTGATGCACACAAGGAATTGCAAAGGAAATGGTTGCATATGCTCTTTATGTTTTCTTTAGGAAAAATAAAGTTATATTAAAAGGAGACTCTGAAAAGGAGATACGATCAATGCTTTCTTGACAACACTGTGGCCTGCAGTGCATTCTTGAGGAGGCAGGGAAAGGTAAAGCCAGTATAAAGTGAGCTGGTTTATACCAGATGGAATTTGGCTGTAAGAAATGAGGTTTAAAAAGCTATTACTTTTGCAAGTTTCAGTGAAGCCTGGAGTACACTCATTTTTATTCCTTATCTCAAACACCACAAAAAGAGGAGAATTAAGGGGAACCCTCCCAACCTGCAGTACTTCCATTTTCCATTCACTCTCGAGTTTGCCTCATGACAGATGTTGGTTTCGCTGCAGTTCAGTCTTTTTTTTTAATCCTGTACAGATGTGATTTACTAGATCATAAATCAGTCACTACTTTTTGGAATTTCAACTAACAGATGTCCTCTTTAAAGATTTTAATACGAACACTGTTAACCCACAGATTCTTTTTGAGGAAATGCCAATTGCATATAAGAATGCCAATTGGCAGCAATGTAACTTGAACATTTGACATATTAATAGATTTTTTTTCTGAGTGAAATCAATTTATTTTTTATAGAGAAGGCATGGCTGCTTTAGTTCTCCATTAGAGCCCCAGCTTTCAGTATCTGTTTGCTTGCAATGATGTCATTAACTAGAAAACAGATGCACTCATGAGCATCAGAAATCAATCATAGCTGTTGGCACTTTAATAAACAGCTGCCTTCTTAAATGGTTTGGAATAAACACTGATCATCACCAGCTCTTTTTGAAGGAAGAGCAGTAGGTTATAAAACTGCTGATTAGAGGAGGGGAAAACCTTGAAATTATAAACTTTAGTGGTTGAAAACCCCTGATTGAGTTATTTTAGACTGTCAAAAGATTTACAGCAGAAAATAATTGCAAGACACTGGCTGCTCTGTGCAATATCAGTCATATGACCACAGGATTGGTGCCTGATGTATTTTCATAAACTTTCTTCTTCAGTAATAGATTTTATGTATTAATAAGTCATTTATCAAACTTGAGCAAAGCGGATCTTATTGCTTCCTCGTGCAGTTCAGAAGGAATTTGTTTCAAGATGCCAAATTCCTTCCCTTGCTCTCAGATGCAAACTAAGAGAAAATGTTTTACCCTGCCCTCCTTCTGCTCGGGAGATTCTTCTCCTTTCAGGGTCTTTTTACAACCTGCGCTTGGGCCCAAGGATTTACCTTTGAAATAGCAGCTGCAATTCACAAAAGGTGCCTGGGAAGAGGCGACCAAATATCAAACAGCAGCACAGTGCAACAGCACATCACATTTTTCACACAGCACTCAGATCAGCTTCAACTCCACCTTGCTAAGTAGCTTATCAACAGCAGAGATGTAAGAATAATTCTCCAGCAAATGCTCCATATGGCTTAGTGACAGGAAAAGGAGAGATATGTTACAATATATGCTGCTGCTGCTGGTAATCTGCTTGTTGTGGCTGCTGCTGCTGCTGGGGGTGAGCTGCCCCTCCGGAGCCCTGGGTTTGGTGTGCACTGTGCCATCAGGTCATCAGCTGCACCTTCTGCAGAGCCACTGGGCCCTGCTGGTGCGAGTCCTGGCGCTGTGGAACACCGTTCCTTGTAGCTCTTTGTCAGGGCACTGTAAAAATGTCTGCACGAGAGATGAGAGCAGAGGAAAGGTTTATCTGCAGCTGAGGTTGTGGCTGTGTGAGGCACAGGATTGGCATCGTGGCCATGGCTTTGGGGAGCTAACCCCGGTGATGATGGAGATAAAATGGCATTGAGGAAAGCCTTCCTGGATCCTCTGGAAATGTTACTGATCTCACCCAGGGCACCCACCGAGAGAAGATTCATGCTGCACTCTATTACGAAAAATAACTGCTCCACTGTGCTCACAAAGGCTATTTGAAACCATTTCCTTCCCTTCCAGACTGTGTATTATTTTACATTTAGGTCCTCTTTCCAAATGGCTCATAGAGATTCTAGGGAACGATTATTCAGTGGAATCAACATCAGAACCCATCCTTTTCCCCTGGGGTCCTCATCTCTCTCGGCTCCCTGTCCCTGAGAATTCCACTGCGTCTCCTCCCTTCTTCTCTCTGTGCCACTTGGACTCTGCCAGAGGGCCTTTTTCTCTCAGATCTTGTGTTCTGTACTGCTGCAGTCCCTGGCAGCCAGGACAAGGAAAGAGTGAAGTCCTTAACTTCTTGTTGCATCGGGCAAAGCCAGCACAGGATGAATTATCAGAGATTTTTAGGTGCCAAACACATTAGAGTTTTTATCAGTCCTGTATAAGCTGAGATTTTAGGGGACGGCACCTGACAGAATAGGAGAAGAGCAGAAAGAATATTCTCCTGCTCTTGCAAGGAGTGCTAATGCCTTGTATTAGTTCAACCAGTACCCACAAAAAAGGAACCAAACAAAACAAAACCAACAAACCAGATATTAAGGCCCAAGAATCTAACCTGAAGAAGGAATATCCCAGAAACATCTTCTCTCTCGTTCCTATTTCTCACATTTCCTCCAACAAAGGAGCATTACTTCTGGCAGTAAGACTTGTCTGGCCACAGGGTAGCTGTGATGTTCTTCTCCTGGGAAGTTTTTCACACGTTCAGTGCTGCATGGGAACAGCCCTGGGATCTGTAACTGCTTGATTTGGTGTGCAGATCTCATCCTCACAGGTACACACGCTGTGAATGGTTTGTGCCTGTAGTTAACTTTGTGGACAACATCAGGCAAACATTAACAAACCAAGAAAAGATATTCCCCCTGCTGGAGCAGTGCCTTACTCTGGGAGCTCTGGCACAGCTCACTAATGCCTGTGACAGCAGCTGTCATGCAGTGCTTGACGAGCAAATGCTTTCCTTCATTACTGAATATTAAATTATTTTGAATCCCACTCCACCTTCCTTACAAAAATGTCATGTGGATGCTTTGTCTTTCTGCTTTTGTCTGTGTAAGTGTTTAATGGCTGTGCTGTCCCTTCTGGTGGCCACTGTCCCCACTGCTGACTGCTCTCTGCCTCATTTACTCCCCAAGATCTCAGAAATCCGCTTAAGATCACGGTGCAGAGTTTCTAGGTTTCATTAGCAAAAAAGAAGTTTATGTAGTTTTCATTACACAAAAGCAGTTTATGCTCTGTCTTTGCTGCTGCTCGGACCTGGATTCCCACCAAAAGCAGCTCTGAGGAAATGAGCAGCGTAGGGAGGGCACAGTGGCTCCTGTTATTGACACTGTGTGCTGGCGTGGGAGAAATGGTTCAGTTCTGCCTCAGATGAAAAATAATTTCAAAGGGGAGTTCCTCTTGCTGGACCCTTCAGGTCTGCTTGTGCAAGCCAGGGCTCTGAATCTCAGCTGGCTCAGAAGAGCAGAAAACAAATGAACTCTTTTTTTACCTTTTTTTACCTTTGCCTTGCACCCATGTCATCAGAATGCTAAGCTTGCTTTACTTGCTTTGATTGTATCCTTTCTCCAGAATGTAATTTTGTCTTTGTTAAGCTGAGTAACACAGTCTAGAAAATTTCTATGGCATATTTTTTTAATAACTCTAGATTTAGATCTTCTTTTGTGGCGTGTTTGTCAAAACTCACAGGTGTTCCCAAAGTTAGTTCTGAAGTTCATGGCCAGGTGTAGACATTACCTGTGTGTTGAAGCATCCACGGGAGGCAGAAGGTATTTTATATTTGTTGTTGCTTTTGTGTTCCAAACCAGAATTTAAACCTGACTTCTAGGCAAAAAAGAAAAAAAAGGAAAAAAGGAAAAAAAAAAGGAAGAAAAAAAAAAGGAAAAAAAAAAAAAAAAGGAAAAAAAAACCAAACCAAAAAAACATGTTTCCTATCCCTAGTCCTAAAATGAAAAGTTTGTATGTTTTTCTTGGTTTTTTGTTTTGGCTCTTTTTTTGAGGTGTTTTTTTTT
>VZRL01005688.1:276509-299698 GCA_013397895.1 Origma solitaria | reverse complement strand
TTTTTTTTTTTTTTTTTTAATCAGTATAAATACCCCAGTGATAACATAGGCATAATTTACTGTCATTTTGGTCTGAATAGGGCAGTGAGCTTCCCTGGATTTCATGGACAATGGAGATAAGAATGTGATGTGGAGGACTGAGGAACAAATCTCCTTTTTATGTAGTGAAGTTCAGAGCAGAATTCAGTTTCACAGAGACTTCTGTGCCCGAGGAGTGCAGTGCACTCTGAAGCGAGCAGTGACATTCCGGGGCTCGGTGGCACTCGCAGTTCCACTGTGCCCTTTGCCAGTGCCCCCACCCAGCCCTGGGGAAGGGGAGTGACACAGAGGGATTGGCAATAACACAATAGCTTCTCCCTCACCCACTGCCACCATTCCATAACCTCCCTCGATGCCTTTGAAAACTTTTTATTAACGATTGGCCCCAAATTTAACATCTTTTAACCTTGGAAAGCCCATTCAAATTTTGACTTTTAGCCTGTATAATAAGCCAGGCCGAATCCTTCTGCTTGAGGAAGCTTTGGAGCTGAACTCTCACCTTGCGGCTCGGATATCCTCCCTTCTATTTTTTTATTTCATCAGTAAGCAGGGAAGGCATAGAATATAAAATGCTGTAGAAAACGATCACCTCACATTTATCTGTGGTACATGGAGGTGTTTGTCAAGTTTCCATTGGCATGACTAAACCAGGAAAGTTTATGTCTCTGTCCTAATCAGGACATAAAGGCATTCCGCTTCTTAAGTCTCCACCTGCAATCCATTCCTGGTGGGTGTATAGCATTTACTGGGATTTGCAAAACATTTAATTAACCAATTACAGCCTAAAGTTGTTTCTCCCTCTTTCCAACATGTTTAATTACCCGCATCACTCGTGGGTTTTAAGCCATCCACCTGAGACAGAGAAATGGTTGAAGGATGTGTAGAAAGATCAGCTCTGCTGTCCCGCAGTGCACCACTTTAATAAGATAATCCATAGCAGGAGATGGTGGGTGTTGGACAGCCCCAGGTACCTCTTCCATGGAGTCACTGGCTGAGATTTTAGCTCTCTTCAGTTTGTCTCACCTGCATCACAAAGTTGCAATGCACAAATCAGCAGATAAATGTCATGCATGGCTAATTAATGTCTCTGAAGGGTTTCTGTTGCAGTGTGTAAATGACAGGGACACCACACTGCGTTCTGCACACCAGTTTATTTCAAATTAAACAGCTTGAGGCTTTTTCACATCAGATTTGCTTAACTTTCAGATAATGCACAATAAATTAATTTCTTTGTTAGTCTCAGTTTTTAACTCCAGCCTTTTCCTTGTCACACAAGAGCCACATATCACTGGATGGATGTGCAGAGAAAAAAGTGAATATCCTGTTGTGTTCCTGAGCACAACATCACTGAGAACTGTGGCTAGAAACTCTGTGTGCAAACCGAGTGTCACTGTGATCCAGATTAATAAGGAAGCATATTGCATGTGACTGGAAAGAGGGAGAAACTCAGAAATCAGGCCAAGGGTTTCGCATTACGAATATTGCAATTTCACTAATCAAATCCAGGTCAAAAGTGGTCAATACAAACATAAATCTGTGCACCTGTCCACAGCACTCTGCTTCTGTTCTAAGAATCCTAAAGCATTTTAGATGAAGCAATAAAAATTCCAGTCTAGGTGGTTCTTCTGCTGGGTTATGCTGCCCTGATGTAAGCAGCCAAACTCCAAATCCATGATTGTGGCTGAGAACAGTTTGGACCTGCTGTAATTTATGAACAAACCCAAAACTCAGCATAATTAAGCTGCAAACTCCACCCCACTAGATCAGTAAGAAATCATCAGAGATGTGCCTTTTTTTGTTCTTCCCACAGGACAAAGTGGCATACTCGATATCAAAAGAGCACTTTAAACCTAGCAGGGTGGCTTTATTCACTCGTCCTTTTCCACAAGCCTGTTCCTCCAAAGCAAGCAATATTGTGAAGGTTTTTTAATCCATTTATTTTCCTTTTTTCCTATCCTTCTCTCTAACTTTGGCTTTCTGGCATTCCGGTACACGTGACGCTGTCCCAGCCCTCTGCGATGTGCAGGCTGGGGACAGCAAGGCACCTGCTATCAAAGCAGACAGGTTCCCTCGCTTCCCACTGTGATATTGTTTTTTCTGGCTCCAAAGTTCCCAGTGGCTTTGGGGACAGGAACACACATCCTGCACTCAGTGACTCATCTTCAAAGTCATGTCTGTTGTTCCAAAAAGCCTTTTAAGGTGCTTCCTCAAAATGCTTTTTTTTAAAAAAAGGAAATTCATATCTAATGATCATTGAATGCAGCAAATGTGTGTAAATCCCCTGCTTTATAAAAGTACAGTTTAGAGAAAGAGAGAAGGCTGATTTGTGTCCTTTGTACTTACAGCCAAATTCTGGGCCAGGAGAGGGATTTTGGTGGGAAAATGGATTATCTCCCAGCTCCTCAGATCATCTGAAGCAGCTATTCGTCTTTCAAACATGCAGTTATGGACTTAATTATATCTTATTTCAGCTTCCCCTTCACCTTTTGGCACTGATGTAAAGCAGGAGGCAGAATTTACTGCTGGAGCTTATTACCACGACTGCTATTGCTCACAAAGGCTAACAATGCAAATTATGGGATGGGGCTCTCGTGTGGTGTGACTTGGTGAAGTCACTGGGACAGTTTGCATCTGCAGAAGGGCTGCTCCTTTTGTCCATCTCTCTCCAACAAGTTAATCTGAGAGAGGCACAATTCAGCATGGGAGGAGAAAAGATACTCAGCCTTGATTTAGGGCAGCAGCAGAAAGAAACCCCCGTGGGACAGCCAAAACTTTCACTGCCAGCCCTGAAATTTGGCAAATGGAACTTGGGGGTTGCATTTTTTCCCCCTGTATGTAGAATATTTAAGCTGATTCTGGAAATGGGAATGGCAGAGTCTTGGCTGGTAATTAATCTAACTGAGCACTGCTGCAGCATTACAGATTTCTTTTTCATAAATGACTGAAATTTTTGCTTGCAGTGGTTTAAAATCTATTTTGCCTGGGAAAACATTGCTGAGCCTCACTCACTGCAAGCCTGTGTGTGTCAGACTTTCACATATCCCAGGCCCACTGTCACAAACCCTGGACTGTGCTTTCACAGTCAAATCCCTGTGATTTTACAGTTCTCAGTAGAGAAACTTGGGGTGATTTATTTTTCCTCCACTCTCCCCCAAATGATAGCATTTTCACAGGGAGTCAGACACCCTGAAACCCCCATAATCCCTTCAGGCTCCTTTGGAAACGCCAGCCTAAATCCCAAGTTCTTTCCAGGTGGAATACTCGGAACAAGAGAAATCAAAGCCCTTCTTACCCTTACACACCTGCAGCTCATTTTCTCACAGGAACTGCTCACCACAAATAGCACAGAGAATGTAATTACATGTAACTTTTTCTATTATTTTTCTATTAAGGGATTTCTTAATGCAAAAAAGTCCCACTTTTTTAATAACGAATGAACAGAGAGATGTCTCAGCATCAAGAGGGTTTTAATTAGAAATGCTACCTGTAAGTACATCTAAACAGTCGGTAGCAGCCATGAAACACTTCTAATTATAATCATCATTTTGTTTTTCTCTCAGGTAGCTTAGCTCATTAATTACTTTTAAAAAAATCAAGTCTAGCATTCAATTCTACTGTGCAATATAAAATTCAAATTAGACTGATATCACTACCAAAATATTATGAGCTGATTTATATTAATGGTATTCCGTACACACAAATATCTGTAAGTTATTGTCTATAAATAAATTGGATGGGGTAGTCCAAACCTTTGTATTTCCAAATTTCACCTGTGTATAGGAAGTCATTGTCTTAAAGAAGTATTTGGATTAATTACCTATATTTCTGGGGTTTCACCAGTTTTATAACTTCTTCCAGATGCAGTGTGGGGCAGGATGAATTTTATCAGCACAGTAAGCTCAGGCCATGACAAGCAGGGCAGGATTCTTTTCACTCCTTGCAATAACATCCTCCATGGACACAGTCTCTGTGGTGATGAACTTGAATTCCAAAATTGTGATGACTAAAAGAGGTCTAAGTTCAGACTGCTAAAAATACAGCTCCTACATTTCTGCTTTACTTTGCTCCTTTATGTTCAATTGACTTAAATGAGGTCACAACAGAAAACTGCTTTGAATAAGACCCAGACAAAACCTCTGCTTTTAGAAAGACCCAAGGTGCTCACAAAGATGTGCTGAAAAATGGGAGTGCTCAGATCTTCCCACCACTCTGCTCCCTCTTAGCTCTCCCTGAGCCAGCACTCACGGTGGAGCCTTGCATGGAGTTGCTTTTGGAGGATTTGATACCTGTGGGGATGTTAGCTGAGGTTTCCTTCCTTGGAGGCATCACAGAACTGAGGATTCCATGGGAAGGAGCGCAGTGACATTAAGGAGCCAAACCTTCCTTCTGAGGATGATGTCTCTTCTTTTTTCTGCACTTTATTCAGTCCAGTCCTCATGTAAATGTGTTATCAGGATGTCTGTTCCATCAGCCCATTATCTTTACGCAGAGCATCTTTGCTTTCAAGTTCAATATTTTCAGAAAGCTCTGCTCCTTCCGGCGCTTTGCTCAAGTTCACTTAGTCCCGTGACGAAAACTAACCATGAAAAGTCACTCTACTTCAAGTGACTGCGCTGCAATAATTTTGTGCCAGTTTTTCTTAAAGGAGAAAGGAAGGCAGCACCCCCAGCCCAGCTTCAGCTGTGCAGCCTTTTCTCCAGCTTTGTAAATGTTTACCCTCTCGATTGTTCAACAACAGCTTATTTTCGCACTGTAAACAAAGGCCTTGTGTTTAACAGCGTTAATTTGACAGTGTGCGGTGTTGGCAACATCCACTAATGTGTGGAGGGGCTTGTTACGAGGTGTGCCGAGCAGCAAAGCTGTGTTAAGCTCAGGAATGATGCAGCAGGAACAACATCCTTGGGCTCTCTGGGTGGATGTAGGTTGGAATTGCTTGGCTCCGAGTCCTCTGTTTGCAAAGCTCAGTGCATCACAAACAGGGATGTGCTGAGTAGATTTGAGCGCTGAGGTGTCTGGAAGGAGCACTTGGCGCTTTGGGATTTCTGTTCTGACTTATAACTAATGGGACAGCTGGAAGAATTTGCTTTCCTAAGTACGGAGCTCAAAGCACCAATTTGGTTTGGTTCACCTGAACAAAGCCTTAAACAGAAGCTTCAGAAGCTTCAGCTGCTCACCTGCATTTTGTGAGTTTACCATATTGCTCCTCAATTTCACTCTTAAGCTAAGCCACTGTGGTATCAGAACCCTCTCACTGATCCCACTGTTCACTTATTTCAGTCACATTCAGCTGGCATCGATGTTCTTGGAAATCCAGAAGAATTTATGGGGGAGATGGAGTGCTTGCTCTTGAATAAACCAGGATAAGAATTACAGCTAAGGCTAGAATGTAAAGAGAAATGAGGTCTCAGGCTCAGAGCGAGAATGTTCTGAGCTATTTTCTGTTTTCGAGTGCTTGAAATAAGTATCATATTAGAGAGGGAAAGTTATTATTGTAAACTTCTTCCAATTCGGTGTGTATAATAGAGATGTCGTGGAGGAGATAAACTGTATTTAATTTTATGTTTGAATTCTGGTTGTTTGTTGCTATCTCGAGGGGAGGGAGCAGAAGGTTGTTTCTCAAGTCCTTTAGTCTTTAAAAATGCCGGAATTTGATGCAGTGCTCTACAGTGTGCACAGCTTTTTCTCTCTATGATCCAGAAATGATTGTGTTGCGAAATGCTGAAAGCTTAGGAGCTTCAGAATAACTGGAGGTAGTTTAAGTATGAAGTACTGAAGTTTGTTGTGTCTTAGAGGATTTTTTATTGGGTTTTATTTGCAACAATGATGTGGAGAAACCCCGTGGTTCATCTGCAAATCGCGCAGCGAGCTGAGGAGCTGGATGGCACCCAAAGCAGAGCGTTGCTCACTTTTTCCTCCTCTCCCCAGGCCCGTGCTGCACCCGAGCGCCACAGCTGTCCCCAACAGCAGCCAAGAGCTACGGGGGATTTTTTTGAGTGTTTGGATGTCTGTGGTTCAGTGGTTAGAAAAGCAGGGGTCTGTGTCTGCTTGTCCTGCCAGCACAAAGTTCAGCAGTTCAAAGTGCCCCAACAGCTGAAATATCTTTTGACATTAATAAGAGTTTTGTGATAAATATTAGAGCTTTGCTGTTTTTACCTCAAAATGTGTTTATTGACAACTCAGAAGTCTGAAAGATTGTGGTGCTTCATGGCAACTATTAATTTGATTGTGTTCCAGTGGGACTTAGCCCCAGCCAAGGTCATTCTTCCTAGGCTTCTATTGGACAGGAAAGTCAGAAAATATTTATACAGTGAATGCTGTCCTGGTAATGGCCAACTGACCTGAACTGGGGCTGTGTATGGGTTGTGCTTGAGAAAAACTGCAGGATTGAACTGACTTTGAATTGTCATTTCCCCTGAATTGCTCAAACCCTCCCATCCCACTCCTGAAATACAGTTAAATGATTAAAATCACTGCCTAGACACAGCTGTTAATAAAATGTTAATGAAATCAGATTAAATCAGAGCCATTATAGTTTAAACATTAATATTCCCCTATTGAAACTCTGGTACAAAGCTGAGGATTCCAGATGTCCTCCAGGGAGGGGCTGTGGTAAAGCTGAAACCTACACACCGTGGAAATCAACCCACGAAGGGATGTGTAAGATCTGATATCTGCAGTTTGCTCTGCGCTGATCTCTTCATGCTTGGAACAGTTTCTGGAATGTAAAAACCCCCACACGCCATGGTGTACTCCGAAACAGAGAGATGAATCATTGTATTAAAGTGTTGATTGTGTGCATTTGCCACAAGCTTATCCAGAAGGACTTTCTTGAAGGTATTTGGCACTTTAGCCATGAGCGAGGACAGGCACCCAAATTGTTTGCTCTGCTCCCAGGAGGTTTCAGTGCTGCTGCTCTGTCCTTTCTGCCCCTTGCTCTCTGCTGGTGCTGGAGCCAGCACAGGGAAAACTGCGTGAAGTTGTTCTCCTTTACTGTATTGACATCTTCCTTTTTCTGGCTCAGACCTGAGCCTGAGCCGTGGCCTGGAGGGACAGCACGTGGTGGCAGGGCCAGGGCTGGGGATGTGCGTCCCCTCCTGCAGGTGTGACTGTGAGGTGAGTGTCACTCCCTCCTTGGGGGGGACAGGATGAGCCAGGGACTCCTCCTGGGGAGGATCAGCACCTCTCCTTTCTCTCCAGAGGGAAGCACTGCTAGGGATGTATTTATGGATTATCTTTCTTCAGGGATTTTTCTGGGATGGTCTTGGCACCCTTGGAGGCTGCTATGACTGAATCACAGTCTTCTGGAATTTGTGTTTAACTCCTGGAAATGCACTAATCTCTCACTGGAGTAGCAGGCAGTAACCTTCAGTCATTTATACACCTGTAACCCGTCTGTCCCCTGTTTGTCACCGCTCCTCCATGGCACACATCCATTTCATTCAGCCTGACTCCCTAGGACAAGCGCTGTGTCCACTCCATCATTTTTATTGCTCTCTTCAGTAGTGTCTCTAGTTTATCAATGTACCTTCCATAGAGGAGAGCCCTAAAATATATATATGCACTACATCAACCTTGAGCTGGGTTTGTGTAACCGGGAATTAATCACCCCCATGGCCTCAGCCCCTCCTTCAGGCGCTGGATACCTTCTGCCGGGTGCTAATAATCCCAGCTGCCTCCCAGTTCCTGGGAGGAAAAAGTTCCCAACCCACAACATTTTGTTTCCTGGGTCTAGAATTTGAATACTTTGTATGTGGAAAAAAGCCTGAACCGCGTTCTGACAGAGAACAGCAAAAAAAAAAAGTAATTTGCAGTGTGTGACCAGGAGCTTGTTACTTACCTGCATTATAGGTATTTGTTGTTGTAACT
The DNA here is from genome assembly GCA_013397895.1 of Origma solitaria. Classification (NCBI taxonomy): domain Eukaryota; kingdom Metazoa; phylum Chordata; class Aves; order Passeriformes; family Acanthizidae; genus Origma; species Origma solitaria. The sequence continues at coordinate 291,793 of VZRL01005688.1, read as the reverse complement.
CTTTCATGGATGTTTTGCTATTTCTTGTTGCAAACTTATAGCAGCAATTCAATATGGATATAATTTCTTTAAAGAAAGAATATCCTAACTTTCTGTCCCAAAGATCCACATCAAGAACCTACTGCCTCTTTATACCCATGGTACAAAACCTTCCTTCGTGTCTGTGAGATGAGCACACACCCAGCAAAGGCAAAGTGAGGCTGATGGCAGCATCGACAGCTTTCATATTAAGAGAACACACATCTGGAACCCAAAATTCATCATTTAGCATTTCCACAACCTGTATCCTCCCCCCAAAAAATCAGTTGCAGTAGCCCAAAAGTCAGAGGAGGAGGAAAGCAGCCATAACATCAAGTAAACCAAGCAGTGATAAATAAAAGCACAGAGCTGTAGTACTCTGGTTGCAATATTGCATCAATAAATTATTTGATCTAAGGTATCACAATGATATATAGAATATCACATCAACAACAGGCAGCAATGAGTTTGGTAATCTCTGGAACTGACTTTGATCACCACTGCCTGGCAGAGCTGGGGCTCACTGGATTGATTAATTCATTCCTAGGATGGTTATGGCTTGATTTCTTTAATCCTTTCTAACTTTTATTTTGTAGAGAAAATAATACTTCAAGTTTTAATCCAGTCATGAGGATGTTGCTTTTCGGTTGGGCCTTTATCAGGCTATTCCACTTAATGTCACTAAATAAGATGATTGGGAAACAAAATAGCATGGCAGAAATTTTCCCTGGCTCTTTGACAACTCATATTGTATTCATCTGTGCTTAAACACAGTTCTGAACCATAACTTTAACTGGAAGACGTGAGAATATTATCAGGGAATGATTCATAGCATTAGATATCACCCTCCTCTCACAAAACATCTTCTCTGTTACACTGTTTAGTTTGGGTTTTTTCATTTGTCTCATTAATGTGAGTTGTGAGCAGAGCTCCAGAGGCAATGTATTGCATACAGGAGTTGTTATAGAACATTAAGTCCATCTCATAATTAAATGCTCTATCTATTTTCTTGTAAACAATAAGACCATAAAAGAGGTAATAGAAAAAAATGATGTCCTGAGTGTAATGGCTTCTACAAAATATGGCCAAAAGAGCTCAGCGTTACAGCCTGCTGGAAGTGCCAAGTCCTCTGGCTTTGTCCTTAACCCAGTGGAGAAAAGTTCCTCTCATCCATGGGCTTTTGAGCACAACAGATCGACTCTTCATGGGCTTTGAGCACTGCATGGCAAGGATTCCCCAGCTAATGAACGAAAGAATACATTTTTCCGGATACAAAAGTACTTTAAAAAGAGAGTTTTGTAATCAATTTAAAAGCTAGACCTGAATTAGTATTAGATTTTCCTTATGTTTAATTAAGTCTAATTAAACAATGCAGACATCTTCCTGTCACCTGTGGTGTGATTATGTTAAATATTTAATGCTTGTGAAGGATTAGGCTGCACATCTAATCTATATCTAGCAATCTGTTCTCTCTCTGGAGTATTTTTTATTTAGTTCTGCTTTGTATAATGAGTTGCATTTCAAAGGAAATCGTTAAATACTTTGGTGGGAAGGGGCTGTGTCACTGCACTGTGTGCAGGGAGAGCATCGCTAACACGGCACGGAGTTTGGGGCTGCTGGGCCCTGCCAGGGGGTGTTGGGGAGGATGAAATAGGAAAACCTTGTAAATATGATTACCTGGCAAAAAATGCTGAGATTATGGAAACTATAAGCGAGATTGAAATGAAGACAAGCTTTGAGATACCAAACCCCAGGCACTGAACAACTGAAAACAATGGTGTGGTCACTGAAGGGAATCCCCTTTGGATTAAACAATCCCCTCTGCTTGCAGACAGCTCCAAGGGTCAGAGCAGACCCTGCCAACTCGGCAGAGGGTCCAAAAAGCAGTTTTTAGAGTTTAAAATATAACGCCGTATGGTAATGCAATGACTCTCATAGGCTGTATGGAAATGTTGTAGGATTTGTAGCTTGTTCTAGATTGGTTAGTGAAAATTAGAATATTCAGCACAGAAGACGATTTATTGTATTGTAAACGGCAACCACAGCATTCCTTATTCTATCAGGATTCAATCGTCTTTCTTCTCTCTCTCTCTCCCCTCTCTCCCTGCTCTGAGCTGTGTCTGGCAGCTCCCAGCAGCTCCCCTACACCCACACCTTTCACAATAAACCTCATGCTCTGAGACCAAACTCCAGAGATCTCTCGTCTCCGTCCCGACCGTCCGAAACAAAACCGGGCACCCAAAATCCTACAAGGGGGTGCAGCATGGACAGTCCTCTCCACCTCTCTGCAAGCAGAATGAACCCAAACCGAGCCCTTCTGCTTGTTTGGGAGCCTCAGTAAAGCGCTCTTCCCCAGCAGAGCCAAATGATTAAGGACTCTGAAAATCCCGACACAGGGTTCACATTGGAAATATCCCTCGCAGCGCGCACACATTTCAAGGTTGCACATTTCTTAGACTTGTTTTCCCAAGGGGCTGTCAAGTGTGTAATAGAAAAATGTATTTGTACATCTCTCCCCTCCCGAGCAGCACCCACCCCTTCCGAGCCTTTGCAGTGCCTCTGAAACACAGGAATGCATCTGGAAGTGTCTGGGCACCTCTTGGGAGGAGCCCCTCGAAAGGAGAGGCCAAGGATGTGTTGCTGGGAGCAACTGCTTTAAGAGATGTCTATTTGCATCTGGTCCTAATAATTGTTTTCTCTAACAAAACCAGTGGGGAAAAAAAACCCCAGCCAGCTATTCATCAAAAATGGGTTAAATGTATTCTTATTCATGCTATAAAAGGCACATAAAATACTTCTCTGGCAGTTTATTTGCATTAGCCATTACTTGCATCTGAGGACAAAAGACGAATTCACATAATTATTTTTCAATTGGTTGGGTCTGTGTCTGTGTAATCATTTTTTCACAGTGTATGAAGTCCTTTTTCAATAGCCCATAACAGTAATAGCTATTTCTTATTTACAACTGGAGGAGAAGATCCAGCAACCAGATTTTATTATGCACAGTGAACTTTTCAAAATTAAATTAGCAGAGCTAACGTGGTGGCCCATAGTAAACTAATTAGTTGCTAGAGTGTTGGGAGAGATAGTATCAACCCTTTCAGACTTCCTAACAAACATCCTCAAGAATTACAAGCAAAGGGTTTCCATTGCAGTTTGATTAAACACGAAAAGATGCATTCCCTTTAGTCAGAGCGAGAAGGTGACAGCAGAAGGAGCAGCTCGGGGGCAGAGCCAGGCAGCAAATGGCCCCCAAACCTCCCTGATCAAAAGCAAAGCCCAGTCAGACGGATGAGAGCTGTTCATTGCCACAATTTAAGCAGCTTGAGCACGGGTATCTTTATGATCTCTGGATAAACCCACAGGCTTTGATCTACAAAGCTGCACGAGGTCCGGGGGGGCTCGTGGAGCAGAGCTTGGTGGGGTAACTATGGGGAGACCATAGAGCTCAAACAAATGAACACCCCCAGCATCTGCTGTGGGGCTGGGACCCCAAAAATGCCTCCCTGGCACCTGGTGAGAGCCTCGATCCTCGCTGCTCCCAGCATGCCTGCTCAGGAGTAACTCTACTGATGTAAAATTAATCGGGTGTTCATTATGAGATCCATGCCGCATCTTATTAAAAGTGCTCTGTCATTGAAAGTAGAAGGTGGAGGCTTTTTAAACTGGGGTTTTGTTGCCCTCTAGTGAATGAGGTCAGCATTATGCATGGGAAATTATTTTGATCACTGCATAATTAATGCGTTCTGAATTGGTACAAAAGTGCAGCCAAATTGCATCCTGTTCCCACTTGAATTAGTTAACCTACGGATACTGTTTCTTACAATATGTTGCTTCCTTGCCTGAGCTTTTTTTAATTTTTTTTTTTTAATTCTTGCACTGAGAATGCACGACTGTGTGGGTATCATGATAAGGCAAGGAAGGCAGAGACAAGGAATAAATCAACTAAACGGATCTGCAGCACAGGAGCTCTAATACATTGGTATATACTTAATACGTCTCCTGAAAAGAATGTCTAATTATACTGTCATGGCAAAAAATGCATTTTCAATAGTGATAAATTATGCCATCATTTACTTTCTGAGAACATGCTGAGATTTATGAAAGATTACTGCAAAATTATCATGCTGGGATAAAAAAAAAAAAGCCAAACTCAGTTATCATTGGCATCAGGAAAGAAAGAATGGAGAGAAAAGCCCTTTCAACAGTGAAATAGAGAGCAGAACTGATCAAATGTTATGCAGTATGAAAATATGCTACAATGGAATGCAATTCAGCCTTACATTGCACTTTTCTCCTGACTTTGTTACCTGCTAGAGACTGTTTTGAGGCTTAGATGAGGAGGTTGTCCCAATCCTGCGTAGAGTTGGAAGCCACAGGGCCTAATTCTTCAGTGCCTCAAACTTGTCAGTTTGGCTTATCTGGTACAAAACCAGGAGGAAGAGAAGAGTATCAGCCCCAGAACAGCACATTAGAAAAGATGAACTTATTTCATGTGCTCTTTGCTCAAACAGCCCCAGCTCAGCTGACCTGGAGTGCTCTCATGGAAGTGCTTTTCTGACACATGGCTGGAAATCTGTTTTGCAGGTTTTTGTCCTTATTCCTCACTTATTTTCCAAAGAAATCAACAGAATTGATGCCATTTTGTGGCAGCCTGTTCTGATTTTGCCGTGCAAGTCCTTTATTGACCAGTCTGGGAGGAAAACACAAGTTAAAATCAAGGAGATAAATAAAATGTGGCGGTGCTTGCTGCACTCCATGAAAAACATCTGTAAAAACATCCAGTCTGATTTTCTGAGAGTGCATGAAGAGCTCCTTGTTTTAATACAGGTTGTTTCTTTATAATTACTGAGTGTTAGACTGCTTCTGACAGACTGGCTGGGTAGTTGGGAGAAATGGGACGTTTGATCAAAATTCTTATTTGGAATAAGAGAAATACACTCAGTGTCACACAGCACAGCCCGAGCACTCTCACTGAATTAAAAAGGCCTTCCAATAAAACCAGATAACAAGTATAATGATAATGATAATAGCTGGCCTAAATAATCCATTTACTAAAAAAAAAGCCTTTGTTTAAACAAATGAAATACAAATGTAACTCTTAAGTGTATGAGATGCTGTTAAATATCCCAAACAGCAATGCAACCTGTCTTTCAGGAACAGTTGCCTTCACTGTCTGAGAGATTTCCAGCAAATCCTCTGTGGTCCCATTGTAATTTTTTTTATTTGTTTTTATTTGCTCAGCCATTCCCTGCACCAGCATTTCTCAGCACTGCCACATGATAACAGCAGCCCCAGAAATGTATGGCACACAGCTCATGGCCAATAATGTCACTGCCTCTGTTTGTTCTGCAGTGTCTGTGATCTCCCAGCAGGAATGTGGAATAAAAACGGATGTATTATTGACTGAGATGTTGGGGCACCAGAGCAGAGCCCGATCCTCGCTGTGCTAATGTGGTGTGAGGTGACAGCACTGACTGCAGAGCAGCTCAGTGACATTTTGTTAACCACAGCTGAGCTGGTCCAGGCACATTTGATCGGCCGTGATTGTTGTATGGAGCATATTCCATACCTACAGCACCCAGCACAGAATTGCCTTTTAACTTTTTAGCTCTATTTTAGCTGCTGCAAGACATTTTCTTCCTAACAAGCATGATTGGCAGTTGCTTTCATTAGCCCAAGTTAGCAAACACAAATCAATCTCTTGTTCCCAGCAAACTCTTAATTTTTAGAAAGTTTTTCCCTCTAGTCATTAGCAAGTGCTTTTGGTCATAAGAAAATTAACAGCTTTGGTGTATTTTATAAAGACATTTACATTCATCTTCTTCATGTTTTACACTTGTTCCTTAACATTTTTTCTCACATGGTGAAATTTTTGTAAATATTTCTGCCTTCCCCTCTGAGTCTGCACACTCTCTGGGAAACTCTATAAATAGAGAGGATTCCACCGGAAAGCACTACTTGCTGTTTCTAAAATTTCACATTATGCTTATGCTTAAATTTAAAAAAACTATTGCAAGTTCTAGAGTGAAGGTTGAAAGTGTTTCCTGAATCCGTGGTAACTACTTCAGGGGTTGTTGTTGTTGACATGGCAGGAAGAACAAATCCACAGTTATTTTTTTGCTCTTCTTTCTCTCTTTATTAAATACAGAGGTGATAATTGCTTGGTTTTCTTCACAGCTGGCACTAGATGATAAATTTTCTTCTCATTAGACATGTAAACCACTGACAGACTTGCTCAGCTTCTTCATTTTCATCACATAAAATCTCAGCTGATTTCTGATCCTTTAAAATGAAGGCCACATTTGGTCCCAGTAAGCATATTAAGTTTTTTTATTTATTTTTTAAAATTTGAATCCCATCAATAAAACTTTATTTGGATGAAAAAGGCATTTTAAAAGAGGGGAGAAGTGATGTGACCTGCCAGTCACTGAAGCTTTTCACTGCAGGAACCTGTGAGCCATGAGGTGAGAATGCATCTGTGACTGCCAAATTAGATGAGATCTTTACACTTCTAATTTTAAAATTTCTGGAGAATCCTAGCTTTAAAAGATAAAACAATCCTGCATGCTTCCACACTCACTAATCTTCACTTTGGGTTTATTTAAAAATGAATCTTAATTTTCTTTGTATTTATTGAATCGTATTTATTAAATTGAATCCCATTTATGCAGAACAAATATTAGCTGTAACACAAAATGACCTACTGAGCTCCAAGTCTGCGAGAAGAAAAGGAACACAGTTGTGCTAATAAGATCTGGCTTCACTTACAACACTTCTTCAACCTCAATCACTGGAAAAAACACTTGTTTCTGTGGCTGAGTGGAGTGAAAACAGGACATTTCCGACCCACAAGAGAGAGTTTTTGCATGAGTGTTTGTTGAAATAACTTTGATAGAATGAGTAATTACGGGCGTTGTCTCTCTCCAGGTTATTCCCAGCACTTATTTTCAAACAGCTCAGAAATGTCACCTCACCCTCCGTGCACTGCTGTCCCCCGAGCGCTGCGGAGCTCTCTGGAGTTTGGGTGTCCTACAGATTATTCTCCCTCTTTGGCTGGTGGGAACAGCATGGGAAAGGCCTGGGTTCCTTTAATCCCTTCAGACACCATGGTCCTGACCGGTGTTGTGTATTTCCATCATCCATCCCCGAGCCTGCTGGAATTTTGTCACCGTGAGCCTGGGGAGGCAGATCTGATCTGATGGTTCAGAGCAGCGCTCACTGCTGGGCTCCTGCTTAGGAATTGGAAAAGTTGATGCAAAATGGTTTGAAGTTGATGGGGATTCAAGATTAACTCAGAGAGTCAAAAAGTCAAGCAAAGCATTTGATTTCAACTGTAGTTATGGATTTGAGAGGGAGAAGAGTTTTGGAACTTTGCTGGGTTAGTGGGATTGCTCTGATCTGAGCCAGTGCAATTTGGAGGCAAAATTTTGCCTAAGAATTGATTACTTTGACAGAAAACAATATTTGAATTTTCACACACAACCCCTCCTCTAAGGATGCTTTCTCTGGGAGGTTATGGGAAAGACGGTCAGTGATAAAAAATAATATCATTTGAGGATTTGATTTTTTTTAAGAATACCTGCAAATTTGAAGGGCAGAAATAATTACCTTTCCTGCTGTAATAGTCACACATTTTCTCAGTCAAGAGAAAATCTCCAGTTAGATTCTGTAGAAACTGCAGTAATACAAATACAGGAAATGGATGTTTGCTGTCATCTCTTCAAACCTCCAATGTTTGCTTCATTAAACTCCATGCAAAATGTTGGTTGATGTGTGGGTCCCTTCCTTTCTGCAATATTTTTCAGTCCTCTTTTCTGTTTGTTCTTCCTTCTTATTAGTGATTCTGAGGATATTTTGTACCTTGTGCACATTTTTTCTTATTAAAAATGTAGAAGTAAATATTGCTCTTAGGGGTTTTGGAGTAAATCCAGAATTAACTTAATGCTGTCATGGAGCTTCCTTCATTTTTGTGGTGCTATATATCAGTGCTCTGAGCCAGAGTCCCTGCATAACATGAAATTTAAATTCTACCCAACGAAAATATTTCAGTGAAATGTTTTTCCATTTTTTCTCATTAATCAAAATAACATGTTTCACAGAAAAACAAGCCCTGATCGCTCTCTTTGTGAAAAACTGAAAGTGGATTATCTTGTTAGAAAATTTAAATCTCTGGAACCTGAATGACACATTTCAACTACCCACAAATCAGATTTTTGTTCCCAATAAACTTCTTTTCTGGTTTTGTTTTGTTTAATTATAAGAACCTAAAGCCTGTCAAAATCTCAGAATGACACATACAACAGAAAATCAGATTGCTGCCCACCTCTATTAGTTTCTATAATAGTCTTCAACTACAGAGAAGAAAAATGAAGGATTAGGAACAAAACTGTTTCGATGACAAGATGCATCTGAACTTCTTATTTTCTGACAAATAAGAAGAATATCTTTACATTTCTCTTTGCTGCTTTCCAGCTTTCTGACAGTTATTCCTCTGCCTTCTTCAGTGCCAACAGAAATGAAAATATAAACCTTGATTTCAAAACTGCCAATCCTTCTCTGTGGCTGTGGGACTGTGCACGCACACGCTGGGTGCATTTTTTTGTCTGGTGCCAATTAAAACACACACACACACCAAGGCTTGTTTTTTATCTGACCATGCCTTGATGTTTATTTATAATAAGGTGTGCATTTTGGGAGCCCTTTTTTCTCCCTCAGAGGAGCCGTAGATTGGTGTGTGTCTTCCTTGACAGATAAGGGTGGCACTGACTCGAGTGGGATCATCAAAACCAACGCACTTTGACAGAGCAGGCTTCATAAATAATGTGCATCAGTTTTTACTCTGTCAGTGTAAATGCATCTCCTCCACTCCTGGTTTCCACTTGTTTTATCCAGAATGTCGAAGAGTGATGAATAAATCATGGCCCTGTTTACATGTATGGATGCATATGTATGTGTAAATATTTATACATAATTCATGCCAGAAATATCTATTTTGGTCTGGCACAGAGGTCACAGATAAGAGTGGAGGTGTGTTAAGACACTGTACCTAAAGGATTAATCTCATTTCAGATGCTGCAGATTATTTCATTTAGCAACAGAACAGATGAATGCAGATCATCTTGATGTAGTCTTTTTTCTTCTTTTTTATTTTTTTACCCCACGAAGTACATGCAGCGTTTGTGATCCCCACTGGAAAGTTCTTTTGCTTATCACTCCTGGCTGTTTCCAGTCATTAATTGGCCCCAAATTGCTCATTAAGTTTTTCTGAGCCTGCCAGTTCTCCTAAGCTCTATGTGGTGCTTCCTTCTGCCTTCTCTCTTTGGTTCTCTTGTCACATAAATCTTCATAAACAAGCGTTATTGCCTTTCCTTCCATGTGTCGTTTAAAGGAGTGGCACAAGTCAGTGTCTCGGTTTTGTTTCGGGTTTCTGGCTCCATACAGGAGCCTAAATTGTTGACATATTTGCTTTTGTTTATAAAATATACTTGAAAGACATAAACAAAAGAAGAGACGTACTTTGCTTAAAGCTCCATTTATTGAGCAGGTTTTACACCATCTTTCCTCAGTGATATTTAACCTGTTGGTGACTTAGAACACAAAATTGATAACTTCAGCATACAATTTAACCTCTCCAGTTACCACATCCTCACACGGCCTTCAGCCTGTTCCATCTTTATTTTCTCCACAGGATAAAAGGCATTCTTTGTTTTCTAAACCAAAGTGCAAGTCCTCATTGTTCATTTGCAAACTATAATTTACGCAGTGTTGCAACACTTCAGTATTGAAGCACCTGGGAAAAAAAAAAAAAGAGCTGCACAGAAAGTGTGCAATATTGTCTGGAAATTAGCCCCCAGGATTGTGGGGTACAGTGTCCATTTTTCTGTGTCATTTGCAGAAAAAGAAGATAATTTAAGCCTCACTGATGTATAATTAGTACCCAAGGAGTAATATCTTCATTGGACAAGAAGAAAGCAATGGAGAAGGGTCCTCAGGAGAAAGGTCTCTGAGTGGAGCTCTTGGCACCAGCCCTGGGTGCGATTGGATTTTAGAGATATGATGCACTAATGGAGGCACAGGAACTGCCTCTGAGCTGGGGCTCCCAATGCACTAATTACTCTGTTTAACACAAAGACAGTCGTGAAATGGTGTTCTGATAGAAAAGCCACGTTATCTGTGTGCCGTGGGATTCCTACCGAGTCCTGCACCAAGCGCCCTCCACCTGAGAACAAATGACAAATTACTCTCCTCCTTTGCTCTTTTTCATTATATCTGAAATACAGGATATGGTCTGTGAAACACTTCCAGATCACCTTGTTCTCCCCAAAACAGCGCTCAGATCATGGCACTCAGAAAGTGCCAATTCCAACATGATTTTCGTGTATTCTATGACATTTTTGCCTTTCAAATGGCCCCTGATTCTTTCCTGGGATTGCACACTCCTGATGAGTAAGAGTGAGCACGGGAGAAGCTTTGTTTACATTGCTCAAACACATTGTAAGGGAAGAGGAGAAAAATGAGAGGAAGGAATCAATGCCCGTGGAAGACTAAATCCTCTTTCTGCTTTCTCTTGCACAAACCTCCGTGGCACAATGAACCATTGCACTGCTCAGGGTGTGAGCAGCCAGCCCACATCCAGGGATGTCCAAAGGGAGAGCTGAGGGCAAAGCAGATTGATCCCAGGATCCATTGGTTGCATTTTGGAGTTGGACTTGAGTCTGGGCTTGTTGGTTTTCTTGTTTCCTTGGGTTTTGCTATTGAGGGAGGAAAAGTAGTTTTGAATTATGGTCAGAAACTTAGCAAGTTTAGAATTGGCTGACAATTCCAATATATTGCTGGCAAAGTTTGTGAAACATCAGAGTGCAAGAGGTTGGAACACCTACAGTAACAAGTAAGAAGCAAATGATGACAGAGTGAGTGACTAGGGTGTTAAATAAAGTCACAACAAAACCTGTTACAGGTTTTCTGACAAGCTCTGGAAGAGCACCTGACAAGTCACACTAATTGCAGCAGTTTTTTGATTACATTAGTACCTTGAATGCAACAGGGCTATTATTTTGTCTTTCTGTCTTCATGAGGAACAGTTTTTTGGTCACCACATCCCAGTTTGGCAAACTTGCTGAGCAATTTTGTTTCCATGTTAATTTACGACATCCCTTTCCTATGGGGCGATGATTCTATTTTGACGAAGTGCAGTAACACTCAAGAACTCCTAATATTTAATGTATGGAGAAGGTCATGAATTTATATCCGTGCTGGAGCAAATATTACAGTCTGTGTGCCAGAGATGGATGGCACTTGTGCTATGCCTCACTGCGAAGGGAGACAGTAAATCATAAGATGTTGCTTCTCACCTTGCTGAAGCTGTAAAGTGATATAACATTTCTTTCTACTGAATGATCCAGTTACGGACAGGGAAGGTCAGGGCACACCGAGCTGGGCATCCCAAAAGGCAGAGTTCCCTCCCCAGAGCAACTGAGACACCTTTGGAGACACCGAGTACAACAATTTGGTAGCAAAACTTAATAAATACCTGGCTGTCCATCACTGTCTCTTTGCATTGTCATGATGAAGTTTCTTCTTGACATCTGATTTGAAAAGAGATTGAATTGTCACTTCTGTTAATGCAGGATTTCTGCTGCTCTTCCCAGGATCAGCCCCGAGTGCAGAGCTGGTTAGGCAGTCCCTGGGAAATCCCAGCAAATTATGTTTGGGGAACACATCAGTGTCTGCAGGATGACTTTTTTCCCTTTCCTGAGCTCCACTCCATTACCTGATGCTGCTGTAGGATTTGACAGGCAGAGCTGAGCCCAGCGAGGGATTTGCCTTTCAGGACAGCGGACATTAATGTGAGATTAAGGCAGTTTTGTGGGTTTGCTAAGAATGTTTCAGATTAGTCAAATCCAGTGATGCACATGGACACCTTCCCTAAATTGGGAAAGTGTTCTAAAGCTAAGATTCCACATTAACTTCTGAATTATTTCATGCACTTTGAATTTTTTTTCCTTTGCAGGATATTCCCTTTGTGGTTAAACTTTGTGGATTGCTCAACCATCTCCCACCTTTTGCTAGAATCCACCTTTGGAAATATTCAAAATACTGTAGTGACACAAACAAAAACTGGCTTGCAAAGTCCGGAGATTACACATTCAAGCTCCGATTTTCATATTACCATATTTATTTCCTGAAATAAGTGGGAACTAAAGGAAGCCAGTGCCACAGGCAATCTGTGTTACCAGTTGCAATGTGCATCTTCACAGGTAGTTTATAAGCAAATTCATCAAAATTTTTTCTACATAGTTTGAAGGTTTTTCTCCTGCATTTGGGTCTGTGCTTGATAGTATAAGAAAAAAAAAATCCAAACCAAAACAGGCTTTCTGATAATATAATATAAAATTATTTAAATTTGTTTAGCTGTGCACATGAAATAAGAAAAAGGATGAAAAGAATCCTGCCCAGTGGGAAGAGGATGGGCCTCTGGAAAGAGAGCCAAGGTTTGCCTTTTATGTTTGGTGCAAGTAGAGATCATTCAGCAGTGAAATGTGCAGTACTTACAACATTGTTTGATTGGTGGTTAATAACTTTGATGCAGAGGAATTAACAAAAGGAAATAGATGGCATTTCTAATAGCAGTTAAGGGGAATAATTGTTCCATCTAACAACTGACTGAATGCTGTGTCAAGCAATATCAGCATCAAAAGGAAGGTAAATGCCAAACAAGTAAATGAAACAATGATAGCTTTAAAGCTGTAATATTTGATTGGGAAGCAAACGAGCCTGGCATTATGTAAGGCCTTGTCTACACGGGGAAATTCATCAGTGTAACTTCATGGGTGTAATTGCACCTTTCAGAGCAACAGGAGCTTCACAAAGGAAAGGCAGAAGAAGGGAGGAATTACACGGGAGGAGTTATGGAGCTCTAACTCCACTCTGGGGTGGTTCCAGGGCTCGATTTGCCCGTGAGGACAAATCCTACAGCATTTTCTGAGCCATTCCCATGTGCCTGTCCCCATTCTGCCGTGCCCAGCAGAGCCAGGGCTCAGCGGTGTGGATGCTGAGGAGCTCTGCTGTCACTCAGGCTGTGACACCCCGAGGAGCAGAGTGACAGCCCCACTGGGAAACACCTCTGAAATTCAGGTTTCTAACGCACCTCACAGCCCCGCCGCTGCCATATTTTACTGTGGCATATTTTCCAATTGTGTTAATATAATTTTTAACATTCTTTAACCTGCTTGTTAAGAAGAAAAATGAGAGTCTGATGTTCCCTACACCTTAATTAAGTTGATAAATAGTATCTTCGTGACATGTGAATAGAAAGTTAACTCAGAGCTTTGTGTTTGCGAAGAGTGGGTAATTTTCATGACTCAAGTTTTAATAAGCTGGATTTGAAACTCAGTTGACTGGGAAGCAATGAGGCAAAAGGAAAGATCTAGCACTTCTTTCTCAGCGCCTCACACGCTTAGCTCTGAAACCTCATTTTGGTGAACACGGAATAACGCTTTAAATGGGAAAATTCAGATCTAACAGGTGAAAAAGACTAAATTAACAGATCTGAAACCCACTGCTCTCTGGGAAAGGAAAAAATCATCTCCCATCCGAGGGTCTGAGCTGATTCCATGTGCAGCAGCATCGGGAGGAACACCATCCTTGTGTCTGCCCTGTTCTCTGCTATTGAGTAAAGCAAACAGAGACTGCAGCCACCCTAAATGGGGACAGTGACCCCACAGAGTGTGGGGCTCCCGGAGCAGCTGTGGGCACTGAGTGTCCCAGAGCACAGCCAGAGGGGTTTGCATCCCCCCAGCCCTGCCAGCAGCTCCGGCAGAGCAGCACCCACCTGCCTTTGGTTCATTGCAGCCTAAAGGGGCCCAAAGACAGCACTGCCTGGAGAATATTTTACGATTTTAACATGCTTATGTACTATTTGGCTCTTTTTAAAATCACTGTAAATGCATAAAGATTATAGGTGCTCATGTAGGCTATACTTCAGAAGAAGAAAAATCAATTTTTCATTCGTCAGCGGCGGCTTGCAATACAATGGGAATATTACCTGAACCAAGTAAACAGAATTATCCTCTAACCTGAATAAGAAAAATGTAGCAGAAAGTCTTTATCTCTCTATTTTCAACTTATATTATCTAAGTTTGACTGTGATTTAAAAGAAAGAAGGGAGGGGAAGATGAGCCAAATGCAGAATTGTTATGAAAGAAGCAAAACCGAACCCTGTGAAAGGCCTGTGAAAGGTTCACAATGGAAATGATTTTCAGTTTAAATTACTTTTGCGGGACTGTAATGTGGCAGTCAGGAAGCCTCTATGAAAAGCCCATTCTTTTTTCTTCTTTTTTTTTTTTTTTATTGGTTTGTGTTTGTTTGAACTGCCTATGGCCCTGAAAAATACCTGTTTTAAATGTTCATCCCTATGTTCCTGGAATACCTGAGCACTTCACACACATTAAGAGTTTTTCTTTTAAAAATCCACTGTAAATGTTCTATTCTTGTTATGATCCTCTTATAACAGTTATAATTTTTCCTTGAGGTCACATTAAAAGAAATGGGAATTGTATTTTTGTCACAGAACTTTCTTTCCCTTTTGTGCTTACGCTCGAGATGTATTTGCAGAAATCCACCCACAAAACTCCAAAAAATGGCACCCAGATTGAGAATCATTCCATGGACAGCAGCAATATCCAGCAGGGCATTGTACTCCCTATGTCCTACCCCTAAATGCGCCCCAAAGTTGTTCCATCTCATTTTCCCATATTTTCAGATATTGCCTGAATTTCAGTGACAGATCCAAAGAGCAGGACAGCCCCACCTGTGACACATCAGAACATTTCGGTGTTCACAGTCAAGATCTCGGATGCTTTTGAAATTATATATATTGTAATTACTCTGTCAGGATTAATGGAGCTGCGCCACTCCATGTGAGTGGAGTGTTTTGCTCAGGGGATTTTCTGTTATGTCCATATCTCACTTTTTTCAGGAATATTCATCCCCTGCAGGAGCACAACTGGCCAATGACCCAGGGCTGCAGATGGAAACAACAAATGAAAATCCATTCCTGCTGGGATCAGATGACTTTCACACTCATGGTTTCTCTCCTTCTGAACGTATAAATAGAAATGTAGAAATGTCTTTTATGTCTTTAAAACTTACATTATGTAGTCTCTCATCATTTACTCTCCCTTTTAACATCTAATTACAGAATTTGATTTTGTGAGCTTTTTCTTGATTTAGCGAAGTCCACGCAGATGAATATAATCCTAAAA
>VZRL01005688.1:250214-276488 GCA_013397895.1 Origma solitaria | reverse complement strand
AAAAAGAAAAAAGTGCAGTTGTAATTTTTCAGTATATGCTGGGGGGAAAAAGGGAAATAATCTTGAATCTATCAATATAATGTAGCAGTAATTCTGTTCTTTCCATGTGGAGTCATACCCAACATTTTACAAACAGGTAAATACTTCTAAATTGGGGTGATTGCCATGCACAGGGGCCAGCAGCTCTCCTGGAAACTGCTCCATGCTCCTAAACTTATGGACTTAGAAGTAGCTAAATTCTCTTTATGTATCCAAATTTGCATCTCCTACTGCTTTGCAAATTTTGTCTTCTATACTTCCAGATTTGTCTTTAATTTAAGGATTTTAGAACAGTATTGTTTTCTTTCCCTAAATTTCTAGGCAATGTTTTCACCTCTTTGGGCTTTTATAGTCTCATCTTTCATCTAGGAAATAGGTCTGGATTGAGGTGAAGATGATAATAGTTGTGGGGAAAAAATAATTTTATTGAGCCTCAGGTTATTTCTCCCTTGAAATATTCTAGATAATTTTCTTTATTCTAAACTCTTTAATATGTTCCTTGAGTCAGCAGAAGTTTATTGTGTGAACTTATTAGTTGCCAGTGATCTTTCCTGGAAAATGGATAGCATCTGGTTTTTTGTAAGACCGATCTTGTCATGTTTTTTAAAGACACCATCTGCTTTCCAGTGCTCCAAAGGGGACTGTGGTGTCCAGTGGGATTTTTATCATATGTTTGCCTCCTTTTCTGAACATCTGAATATTTCAGAGAGCAGCTAAAGGCATAATTCTTCCTCCTAAACAGTATAATTCTTCATATATTAAAATCAAATGGATGTATTTTCAGCGAATTGAGGTTGAAGTCGCAAAATGCTTTTCAGAAATGTTATACTTAATGATACACTTCCGTATTTAATCATAGATATTTAGTGTGTACTCATCAGAAGCAATTTTTGGTTCAGAGTCATTGCAAATATATTAAATTAGACACAACAGACCCATTTTCTGCAATAGGAGCTTTGGATTCAGTCCCCTACAAATTGCTCACCAGAACGCTCTCAGAAATGCCTTTTAGTATCACCAATCACATCTACATTTTGAAAAGAACAAACAAAATCTAGCTTTATTCAACTGTGAATTCTATTGACCTGATTGAGCAACTTCTGTTCCTGTGAAAATCCGTTCCTTGCATGCTAATTACAGCAGAACCCTTTCGTCAGGATCACGGTGGGTGTGGGTGAGGATTCGACTGACATTTTATTTCCTTTAAGTCTAACTCGCATCCCAGGCCCTTTCAGCAGCAAAGCACATGCCCAGTTTTGAGCAGGAGCTTTAGTATTTTGTTGAATTAGAGGTTTGGCAACTGGTGGGAATACTAATGGGAGGGAAGTCATATAGGTGCTTAGAGCTGGAAAGATCTGAACCACAGAAACAAGAGAAAAATAAATCATGATTCCTTGCATCATCTGAGGTCGCATTCCGAGTTTCAGGACTGAAACAAGAGGAGTGTTTTGCTTGCCACTATTGAAAAAAAATAATTATATCCCCATTGTGCAAAGCACTTTACCCTGATCCTGTTTTCATGCCGTGTCTGCCTGGGGAAGATCTGAGGCAGTGGCTGAAGTACCTGAGTGCATTGTTAGCAGGGCAATTTCCTTAACAAGCCTCTTGAATTTCCTTGCTGTTCTCATGCAATTTATCTCTGTTTTCCTCTGCGTTCAACACGTGCCAGATGTCACTCCCAGGCTGGTTTTTGTGTGAGTGAGAGATGCTCAACGTGAGGGACAGCGCAGCGAATGCAGCAGCGGATGCGCCTTTGCTGACGAGCAGCAGCGTCTGGAGCTCGATGGCAGCAGGCTGCATTCCCCACGGAGAATCGCAGCAAACGCCACCCCAGCCCCATCTGCTCACATCAAAGAAATTCTGCAGAAATAGGGAGGGCACACACCTGCCTTGATTTGTGACATTGACCAATACCCCATCGCTTTATATACAGAATATTCCGTGTTTGACCTTCTCCATCTATGCTCATCCCACGTGGCCTTGTGGCTTTCTGCATTTTGTATGTGCAGATGCACACCTTAAATAATGTGTAAAATATTTATGCCTTCACACTCTGTTAAAAGATAGTATTTTGCTGCATGCCTTAAAATCACACTGCCCCTGAATAAAAACTGTTCCAGAGAAGCAGATACTGTATAATACTGAGTTCTTTCTCATTGAAAAATTGAATTATATCAGAACACTTGATTCAAACACAACTGTAACACAATGAACATTAAGCTCTGTTTCAGCCACTATGAATAAATGAGATTATTTCTATTGAGGTGGGACTTTATCACACAATGGCCACAGATGTTTGTTGGTCCTGATTTTGTACTCCAGGTGCTAAGCAGGTGATTAAGAAGTTAAGCAGGATATATCCCTGTTCAGTGACATTCTGTCAACAAGTGCTAGAGCCCACAGAGATCCTGGCTGAATATTGCTCCTTTTAACTTTCCAGGTCATGCCACTCCTGCTGTCAGACAAATACAGTAGGAATTACTCAATTTAACACCATTTCAGTTCTAATTGAATTCCATTTGCTAAATCCTGAATAAATACATTACAGCTGCTGCTTCGGTCAAACAGAGAGAAATAGCCATCTTATAATGACTCCCCTGTGGATTTAATGCCTATTCTATCTGTTAGAATAATGATTCCTACATCACTGGAATATATTTAAAGGATAATAGTTATTTAAACATGCCAAGTCTTTATGCAGCAGATAAGTATTTTTAATTTGCATTTATGGAATGAAAAGGACAGCCAGAATAACTGGTTGCAAATTTGTCTGTTTCCTAAAGTATCTTGATATCAGAGCAAAGACACAGGATTATGAAGGGGCTTTATGCTTGCTTTTAATAGCAGTCTGAGGTGGGCAAAAAGGGCAAAAAGGATGGGATTCACATCACCGAATAGAGAAAACCGACATGGAAATGCACCCCCTGCTCATCCCCCCTGGCGGTCTGCTGGGCAGATTAAACCACCCACATGGGACTCATCCTTTTGGACAGCAGATATGTGGAAAAGCTTAAATGAATAAGTGATCTCAGGAGGCTTAAACTGAAAGATATTTTGTGTGTTAGAGGGATCTGAAGTTAGGTGAGATGAATCCCCCTCAAGACCACAATAAGAAGTCCATTTGTTGGAATTAGGAGACTCACCCTGGAAAGGAAGGCAAATTGAAGGGAGAGGAGGGAGTGAATTTGTTCCACTTGAAAAACAAAACCAACCAATTTGGAATCTTTCATTTGTTTCAGGCCAACCAGTTAATTATTTCAATTATTTCACCTATTTTTTTCTTTCTTTTCATAAAAGATATGAATCTTTGCTGCTGATGATGTCAGCATTCACCTGGAACATGGGAGGCTGCGTTCCCCAAATGCTGCTCTGAACAAGCAGAAGCAAGGCTCGAGCCCACACATCCCTGTGTGAGATGAATGTCACGGTAGGGACTCAGAGATCTCTGACTTGCAAGTTTTGTGAATGGCCACCTATTGCCCACTTTCTTTTTTTTTTTTAATCAGCTCAAGTTATTTGCCAAGCTTGACTCAAAATGGTGAATAATTTCAGTTCTAATTAACTTTTTTTTTTAATATACTATTCACAGCCTCCCACTCGCTCTGCCTCCAAAATTCCATCTTTAGCACAGATCTTGTGAAACAATGTAGATCATGAGAAGGGAGAATCTAATAGAAATCATGCACTTTGCAGAATATCTTTTAAATATAAAGTGTCAAGCATAAGGGTCTTAAACATATATAGTTGTAAAATCATCTCAATGCCAGATGATTGTTTTGGGCTGTGTTCCAATTAAATCCATTGAAGCTGGAGCTGGAGGTTGGAGGCTGAAAATTCCCCCAGGCCGTGAATGGCTCCGGTTCAGAAGTGGATTCCATCCCTCTGAGCAGCCGTGGTCTGATCTAATGGCAGAGTTTCTGAGGGAGCTGTCCCTTCACCCTCCCACCCAATTAGCCAGCCCATGGTATTTGCGTCTCGGGAGCAACATTTTCATAAGGAAGCTCTTTGCCCTTCTGGTGAGGCAGAGACTGACTCCCAACAATGGAGAGTTCAAAGACTCATGTAATGTTTTGTCTCAGGAAGTTGCCTCGAATGTTAAATGAGGAGAATGAAAACTGAGAGGGAGAGAGTTCCCTTAACAGAATAGAGAGAAGAGTTATCCCCTCTGCCACCCAGCACGAGGCTCTTCTGTCCCACTTCCTCCTTTTCCGTACTGTTTTCCAAACATTCAAAAACTCCTCTGATTTTTATTTTACCCTGAAGAATTTTTAATGTTTCACTAATCTTCTCTTCTCCTCTCTTCTCCTCTTTTCTCTTCTCCTTTCTTCTTCTCTTCTCCTCTCTTCTCCTCTTTTCTCTTCTCTTCTCTTCTCTTCTCCTTTCTTCTTCTCCTCTCCTCTCCTCTCCTCTCCTCTCCTNCTCTTCTCTTCTCTTCTCCTTTCTTCTTCTCCTCTCCTCTCCTCTCCTCTCCTCTCCTCTCCTCTCTCTCAGGGTGACCTTAAACTAATCTAATCTATGTAGATAAAAAACCCCATCTTCTACCTAATGAAAAGATAAGATAAAGCCGCACAGATTTGAGGTGTATGATACACTGTTATGTGCTTACAAACCAAAATGTATTGGCAGCGGTCCAAAAGTGTCCTAGAAGATACAGAGAAATAAGATAGACAGGTAGAAACAATTATTGATCAAGACCTTTTGTACTGGGAGCTAAAGTTAATAACATTTTATATCAAAATCAAGTGTGGATCCTGAGGGTAAGAGACGCATTCTGAAAATATTTGGTTGTACTTTGCTATGCACAGGCTTGTAGGGAAGCAATTCAAACTGAGTGGCATGGGGGCAGAGAAATGGAAGATCACAAAAACTTTGGATATGTAAGTGCTAATCAATCACTTTTGGTCTTCTTTGAGCTAATGTGGCTACATGTGGCCAAACACAGCTAGATTTGATTTACTTTTTTAAAATTTTAATTTAAAATCCCTTGGTACATAGAACAACCATTTCAGGAAAGAACAGCCAGATTATTATATTTGCAATATACGTTTTAGTCATGCTGTTTAATTAGCGAGAGCAAATGCAGTGTGTGGCCACAGTGTAAAATGAAGAACCTCACGTAAGAATGGGTTGAGAAAACAACACAAAGCTGCAGGCTCTGCAGAGCAGAGCTGTGTTTCAGATCAAACACTGTTATTGCAGCCACAGAGCTGCAGGCACAAGGCTGCTTGGACACTTTGTGCATTTCATTATTTATTTTGCGCGTGCAGTCAGAATTAGTGAATGTGGAGGTTAGGAGGAGGATGAGGTCGGTGTGGGGACGATGGCAGAGGTGGCTCACGATGGCTGTGGCAGGTTGGTGGCTGGGCAGGGCTGGGCTGGGCAGGCTCCAGAGCATCCCTTGGCTGAGCACAGCGTGTCCTGGGGCAGAGCAGCTCCCTGGGGAAAGGCTGTGCCGTCACAGGAAGGTTTCACCATGAGCATTTTGGGTCTGAGCCAGCTAAAATCACCACAGGCTGAGATAACTGTGAGCAAGGAGCCAACCTGAGCGTCCTGGCTGTGCTTACCCACTGTCCCTGTGACACACTGCTCCTCCTTTTCTAGGAATCGTCTGTAACCCGAACTTACATCTGAACAGCAGGAGGTTTGGAGACAATTTTATCTCCCCTTTGGAGTCATTCCCACTCTCATCTCAAATGAATGAACTCAATGTCTTTTCCTTGGGTCTGACCAACCACAGGCACCTTGTTCCTGTACAGGCAGGTGAAGACAATGTTTCTTTAATGTACGTTTATGACTGGGCTGGGGTTTTTTTCCAATCAGAATTATTTTATCTTTTCTATTTCCTACCCTGCAAAAACAAGTGTAAAATATTTTATTCCCTTTCTTCATCCAAGATTTGCTAATTATGCTACAAGAAGAATCCTTACTCTTTGCTTTCTGTTACAATATTTGGAAAAGGATGCCTAAAGACAGCATTACCTGCAGGAAAGATTTCTGGCAGAAGAAATTTCTATTCTCACAACACCACTCAAGGCTAAGTCTGTTTTGATTTCACACTCTTCAAATGTTTTTTTGTTTTGCTTACTTTTTTTCCCCTTTATATAAGAACAGCTTTCCTTCGAAGAAGAAATTATAATCTAAATTCTCTCTCATACTTTGGAGGTTCCCTCAGATGCTATAAAGAATATTTCTTGTTTCAGAACAAAAAGGGAAATGAAGATGTTCTCTGTTTCCCAAGTGTCTGCTCTGCATAACTGAAAACTCAGAGACAAAAGGCCACTGGGAAAAAATCCCAAAGTATTTAAGTAAAACAAGATTTCATTTCTTGTGGAAAATTCAGAGAAAGTGGATTAATAAGTCATATACATTTGAAAAATATGCTTTTTACTTTTTTTCTTCTGTAATCCCCCTCACAACTGGTGATTATGCTGCTCTCTGTTTCCTTAAAGGCATTTTAAAAATAGAGTAATATCAGATCTCCCTGAGCTTCATAAGTCCCTCAAAATGCCATGAACTCCACAAGCAGGGCAGCATTCAGTGTTCCAAAAGAGCCCAAAACGCTCTGGTGACCCCCAGTGAAAACTCACGATCAGTTCATCCTCCATCACTGCACTGTTCACATTTGGGAATTGCGAAGGATCTTGCTGCCATTCCATCCCTCCCCCATCATTCCCAAGCCTGAATTCCTCCTCACCTCCTCAGACACAGGAAATGTAAATATGTTTGTCCACCTTGAGCTGCTCTCACAGGATCCAGCCCAGACCATGCAATCTCTGGAAGCTCAGCTGTGGACAGACACACCAATTTAATGGACTTTGCTATCTTTTATGCAGCTAAGTAGTGAAATTCTCACACTTAAGCTTCTTTTTCCACTCTGTTTTTACACAATGTGAGACAATCTGACTTATCACCTCGGATATTAAATTAAACAGCACATGTTTGCATAATTTGCATGTGTGTCTGAACATCTGAGCTGACCTGCATTAAAGACACAACTCAGTGACATGGGATGCTGAGATAGCCTAGCCAGGAGTTTCTAGGAAGTATTTGTCATGGAGCTGTGGCAATTACTGAAATGACTGTGCATTTCTTCTATTGATTGTTGGTCTACCAAAATAAAATTACATTTGGCTCCAGATAATTCATTTTCTCCACTTGAATATCGGTTTGCTCTGCGCTGAGAACTATCAATAAAAAAAGACACAGTTAGTGGGCTGGATGTTACCATTTTTCTTGTTCTGAAAACATCTCATTATAGACTTTTAAAAAAAAGTAATCACAGTGAGATATAGACATGTAAATGTCGTTTCATGTTTGCACGTTGTGAGTTTTATTTCTAGGAGTCAGGCTACTTTCAGGCACCACAAAAATACTGAGAGGTGTGCTCAGAAAATTCGAAAGTCCTCATGCAGACACAGAAAGGCTCAGAAGGTAAAAGTTCCAACAGAGGCAGTAATTGGGTTAAAAGGATGTGTGGAAATTTGGATGAGGTAATCTCCTGCCTGTTGAGTCACCGAGTGTCTGATTTGTGTCATTGCTGACTGTAACATGGCACTAACAATTTACAATGCTGGGAAACATGAGAGGCATCATTTAGGCCGAGATGCTTATATTTGTATTTTTTTGTGTGTTACCCATGTCTGATCCTGCAGGCACCTATTTCCTGAAAGCAGATGCGAGTCCCCAGCATCAATAATTGTACAGAGGTGGAAGTTTGGCTCTGTGCTCATAAGGTGGTGTCATAAAAGAGGCAGCATTTAATTTTAGTTGTGATTTGTGCAGGAAACTTTGAGGATTCCTCACACAGAGAAGATGCCTTGGGTTGGTAAATGCAGACAGACTTATCCCAGTCATTAGAAAAGGAAATTACAAACACAATCAATAAGTTTGGCAAATGTGCGGATATTTTAGTGCTTGTAATGAGGCAGAATTTTTTAAAAGTGACATATTGGAATGCAGTGCTTAGTTAACAAACCCCCACTGTCAGTGCCTCCTGCACAGATCCAGCGATCACACAATGCCATGGATGAACATATCAAACACACTGGAGATGATTTGGAGCAGAGGCTTGGATTCTTCTTAACCTTGTGACCATACAAAAGCAGTGTGACCCCTCAGAACCAGCACAGCTCCAATTCCTCTGTGCAAATGCTCCCTGGCACGGTGCTGGGTGCTTCCCTGGTTATTTACACTCGGATGTGGCATAACCATTTCCTTACCCTGAGAGATGCACAGAGAGCCTCAGATAGAGCTGTACACATTTAACAGCTTCAAATCATTTCCCCTTGAGCTTAACATAATGATCCCTGCTGATTTCAATGAGCACTGGGCAGGGCCCTCAGTGCAGCTTTCACCCCATATGTTTTAAAATGAACATTTCCTGCCAGTATTTTCAGGTTTATTGTAGCTTCCTTCTGCCTCAGGCAAGGAAAAACAACAGGACACAATGACAGCACATTACATTGGAAGCAGCATCATAAATTCTAAATGGATATAATTAGCATGTGACCCCAAAGAGACCTTCCTATAATTAATATTGAAATATGGTGTATGCATTATATGGGAAAACATATTGTGTATTCAGAGGGGAGCCTTTGGAGAATGGAGGTCTGTCTGTAATGGCTTGTCATTTTTTCATTTTAATCAGAATTGAAATTTCTGCACTTGAAGAAATAGAGAACGATCATTAAAAAACACTTGGACTTTAGAAAGACACCACCTGCTTCGTTTTCCTCTTTTTTTTTATTGTGACAGTGGGAAAAAAAAAAGCTTAAATCTTCAGCTGGGGAAATGTGCACTAATGGGGAAACAGACCTCTGAGGAGCGAGCAGACTGACAAGCTGTTCAGGAGCAGGAGGCTTTTCAGCAAATCATATTCACTCCTCTAGTAGTTTTTGGTAGATTATGTCATATCTAGAAGTCCATACTTATTGGAATTCAGCAAAGTGAATGAGTAACAGATACATAATGAGCATCCATGGAAAAGGGAAAGAACATCTCAGATATGAGGTGAAGATTAAGAGGGGCAAAGCCACCAGCGAGCTGTGAATGTGTCGCCTTCTGAGTGACATTCAGTTCCTATCACACAGCAGCTCATTACACAGTCTGTTTATACCAGAGGGAAACAAATATAAAAGTTAGTCCTTTATGTTTCACATTAAATGCAAGGAGTTCAAGGGAACTGAAAGGCTTCATTATGGGATCTGATACCACACTTTGTATTTTGCTGGGTCCTATTTTAAGTAAACTGAGTAATTTTTGTGGGTTTTTAAAAGACTTTATATCAAATATTTAATTAACATTTATTCTGCAACTTTGGAAGCTGAAGCTTTGGATCCAGGATATAATTTTTTATCAGAATGAATAAATATAAAACAGATGTTAAGCAGAGGCAATAAATTTCATCTTAATTGTAACTCTAGAGATGACTTTCATCACCAAAACACATTTTTTTTTCTCTCTGTAGCTTTAATTCTCAGCTCTGTAATTGCCAGTGCACTGTCCAGTTGTATTTTCCCTTCTATTAGTTCTCCCAGCTACATTTTTGCTCTAAGAAAAATGTGAGTGCACAGTCACACTGTCGAGTAGTGGTCTTTACAAACACACTCCGCCGTGGCTGCATAGCTGCGAATTCAACATTTTGGGTTTGGTGGCAGCTCTGTCTGCTGAGGTCAGTGGCACAGAAGGTACATGGCATTTCTATTCTGTAAATTCCCCACGTGTGACTGTGCACCAGACTAAAGGATCGCTGTGTCTGCAGGCAGCCTCCCCTGCTTTGTGACCTTGCTAGAATTCCTCGGCTAGATGAAGTTTGATTTGAAGCAGAGCTGAATAGAAGTTCCTGAAGACAACCCCAGATTGCAGTGGGAAGTGCTGTCAGTCAGTTACAGTCTGGCACTTCTCGCTGAGCTCCTGCCTGGGACTGATGTGTCTCTGGGTTTTGAACCATTGCCCAGTGTAAAACTGAGCTTTCAAATGGGAGTTCATTACAGGCAGCGCAAAACATTCACAGAACTGCCACAATTGGGCCTAATTGTTTGTTTCGCCATGTGTTCGGAATGTTTGCTTCAGTTAATAATTATTTTCCATTATTGTCTCCCTTTGCTAAGTAGTTCTTTAATATTGTGGTGGAAAACAAATGAAATTCTTCTCTTATTGTGCTTGCCAACCAATTAGTTCTGGGCAATGGGTTGCCCATGAAAACTCCTGACATTGTCTCATGGCCAGAAGAAATTGAAAAAAAAAACAACAAAGCAAACTGAAGTTATTATAGAGAAAATGATAGATTTCTGCAAAATATTGCTCAGTATTTCTGCCTCTTGGCAAGTAAAGCCTTGGATGAGTATCATAGGAAAAAACTGAACTGTCTTGTGTGTGTTTTATTTACATTAAATGCTTTTAGAATGAATCTGGAACAGGTCTAAAAGAACGCAGAAGAGGTTACAGAGATTCGGGTGCGGGGAAAGGGAAGGTGGAAAGGTTCACAGTGCTGGTCATAATGATAATTGAACTTGAATTAATTGAGCATTCGAGCTGCTTGCATCTCCACATTTTCATACTGCTCATTTTATGAAGATCATATGACAAAATGCAATTTTATTTTTGAATTGCTGCAGAATGTTTGATTAGCTTTATTTCCAGGCCTGTGCTGCTGTTTTTCAGGGCTGACAGCAAACACTCCATCTCTGGAACGCCATGCACAGCCTGGACCCTCAGAGCTCAGCAAGGACATGAAGGAAAGGTTTCCTGGGCCACAGCACAACCACTGCAGGTATGGACGGTGCTTACAGAAGGGATTAAGCAAAGAACATTATATTTCAATCCACTCCTATTGAAATCTAGTACCACCAAACTGGGGCGGGCTGAACTGGGCTATTCCTGAAGACCACCAAGATTTTAGCAATAATCTTCTTAATTCCAAACAATGTGCAGTTATTGCAGATCATTTAAAAATCCGTTTTTGAGCCAGAAGTGCAGTGGCCTCTGGGTTTCCCTGATTTTTTCAAGCCATTTAAATCGTCCACTCACTTTTCTTGTTCTGTTGTTAAATAATAAGCACCAACTAAGGATCTCTGTCAGTCAATATTGCAAGTGGTTTTATTTTGCCCTTTTCAAACAGTGAATACCATTTTAAAGTTGTTACAAGGTGCTAGTTGGATACAAAATAATGTTTCTGATGGTAAAATTGCCAGTTACACGTTGTAATTCCTTCACTGGCTGTCAGACCTGTCATGCTGCAGAAAGGTAGGTCAGTTGAATTGATTATTAATGGATCTAAAAAATAAGCATTTAGGGTTCCCCCCACCCTCCAAAAAAAGGACTGGCTACACATCATTTATCTGTTGAAGTGAGTAATGTCTTTATCCTTTGTAGCCAATTAATAAACTGTGATCCCTAGAACAGTAATTTCAGGATCATGCCATTATTTGCTAATTCTTCATTTCTTCATTTCTTAAGAAAATATTAAAATTACAGTTGGCCACAGCAGGACAGGCCCATGCATCATTGAAGAAACCAGTAATTTATGATGCTTTTGGAACTCCATATTAACATTCCAGGCTGTAATGAAGTTTCATATTGAACAAGGTCAGGCCTGATTGTATGATTAAATAATTTGAAAATGTTATTAAAAGTTTGCATTTCTCTTCAGCTTTTCAGAATGACTGTTTTACTTTGGGGCACTCCATTAATCAAACCCACAAAGGCTTTGCTGGGTCGAGCTCATTCCATCACCTATTTAGCCACGCAGGGATCAGGTTAAACAACAAGCAGAAGGGTTATAAAGTTTTCACAAGTGGTTGTTTTTCTTCTTTTCCTTCCAAGCTGGAAGTCAGATATGTGTCAGTTGTTGGTATTTTCCTTGCCTGGGCCATCACTCTGGGAAGGTTTGCACCTCAACAGGAGTGTGCAGCTTTTCAACAGCTCTTCTTCTGTTGTGGTTCAGATTAATGTCCCATTTTTGCCCAGCTCGCAGGGGACAGAGCTGTGGGCCTGGAGCACAGCAGGAGCTTCAGCCCTCAGTGATCCTCGCCATGGCAGCACCCAGTCCCGGGGAATGTGACGGATTTGTCCCGACGCCCCCGGAGCCCCTGCTCGAGCAAGGAGGAGGAGACACTGAGCCTCAGGGACAGAGCTGAGATCTCTCTGAGCTTCTGGGACACAGGGGCTGCTTCAGCTCAGCTCTCCTCAATCTCCTCCTAGAACCTAATCAATGTTTGGGGAAACGTGTAGAATATTTGCATATTAATGAAGTGCTGTTTGGTAATGGATGGCAGCTCCAAATGTGAGGTTTGAGCACAGGGTTGGGCTTTCTCTCCCGGGATTTAAACATTAGTCTCTACAGCCCCTAACACACAAACCAGGGTACAACACATGAATACTTTATGTACTTTTAATTGACTGGGACTGTTATTGAGTTTGCTCTTTGCAAACCCCCATTAATAGCCACATTTCTTGTTTGGAAATCTGTAAAACTGAATCCTTCTGCAAAATTACACTAAGCCATCTTTCATCCTGCTACTTAGCAAGGACCTTTGGTCCTTGTTTCTCGCCTCTTTTCAGCAGCTCTAGCACTTGTCAGTTTGTATTATGCACGCTTGTAAATAGCAGAAAATGAAAAAAGATATTATCCAGGTAGAAGGTCGTGGAAGTTTTAAAATGCAGGCTTTGAATAATTCCAAATTATAACTGCAGTTTTAAATTTTGTGTGTGTGTGTGTATAAATGTATAGACGTACAATGCATATAAATGTTAGATATTTACTTATGTGAATATATGCTTATATATAACCCTTGTAAATATTTCCTTCCCCAGTAATAGTGAGGCTCCAACAACGGAAGATATGGCAGAAGATTTGCCACTGATATCAACAATATTGGGTAATGCCAAGAGGAAAAAAAAATTTGTCATGTATGTTTTGCCCTCTGAATTTGCTTTTTCTTGCTTTGGTGGTAGAGCTAACCATCCTCCTGGAGATCTCAAAGCACCTCATGAGGAAAGAGACCCTGAAGGGAATGCTATTGTTTGAGTCAACCCTGCGGATGAGAAGGATGGGGAGGCTGCATGCAAAAAATAGAGAAGCTCTGAATTTTCCCAGAAAACTTGTCAAGAAAGAAAAAAAATCTTCACTGCTGGTATTTTTGCATTACATATTCAGCATTCACAACAAACCGATAATGCCAAGAAACGCGGAGTGTACTCTGAATGAAATGAGGTGTGGAGCGCTGAAGGCAGAATGGCAGATCCCTCTCTTTGGGAAGGGAACGAAGGTTAAATGGAGCACTCAGACAGGGATTCCTCTGGCATCACTGAATTTCCAGTCTGTAATCCACCTCCCAGCCCAAAGCATGTCA
This sequence comes from Origma solitaria, assembly GCA_013397895.1. NCBI lineage: Eukaryota > Metazoa > Chordata > Aves > Passeriformes > Acanthizidae > Origma > Origma solitaria. The sequence continues at coordinate 263,097 of VZRL01005688.1, read as the reverse complement.
GGGAGCAGGAAGGGAGTGCCTGGAGAGCTCAGCAATCCGGAGCCAGCAGAAGGGTAAGGGTTCTTCCCAGGTGCTGGCTTCCAGCTGCTCTGCCTGCCATCACACCCCAAACCCCATCCCCAAACCCCAAGGAAAACATCCATTCCGTGACACCCGGGCACGGCTGAGGTGGATTTGCTGTACTTTTGGATCTCCAAGTTTTGTTCTCCTTTTAACAGTCTGAACTGTAAAATAATAAATGTGCATTTGCAGACTGTTATCTGCGGGCCTTGCCAGAGATATGTCATCTGATTATGCATGTAGGTAGCATTTAACATAATCTGCCCTGACACATTCAGAAGATAAGACAAAAATAGTGTTTTATCACCGCGCAGTAGCAGCCTCTTATCAAACTCCAAAGTCTTAATTAGGGATTTCTCTCCAGGTCCCCACTTGCCTGATGACCATATAAATGTCTCAATTAGGTAATTAATACAGGCCGTAATGCATTATAGTGTACAGCAATTTAAAGCCCTAGGCAGGGAGTTCAACACAAATATTTCCCTTTCGTATTGCTGGGAATTCAGCTGGATATGTACATGTAGAAGTTCCTCTTAGGATATTGATCCTCCTCTTTAACTGCTTTGTAGTTTCTGTGAGGGAATGCCATTGTCTCCATTCCTCACAAACTCTGAGAGATGCAAGGATATCGGCTTGTTTATGATACTTGGCATAAATGATATTTTGTATTTTATTTCAAATTGTAATCAGTATTTCTGACCAAAATCTACAGCTTGCAGAATGATGTACAGGATATACACATTATACAGGGAGAAAACCTACCCAGTGCTTCATTTATATTCCTAATATATTACCCCTATTTTTCCTAACAAAAAGCTTATTGCAAGTCTAAACTGGGGTCTTGAAGGTCTTTATCCATTTCTACCACTGTAGGAATTATGTCTAATATTTAAACTGGTTTTTAGTGAATCCGACTAACAATGAGAAATCTTAGCCTCTAAGTAACACAAAGCCACGTTTTCAGAATTTTTCCTTGATTTTTATTCAAATATAAGTAGTTGTATTTGTCTTTTCCAAATAATTGCTGGAGATAAAACAGTCCATGACAGGGTTCACAATGTGTGTGACTGGTGTATCCTAAATGAAGATATTCATATTGAACCTCCTTCCTGGTCCGGCCAGGAATAAAGGGGAAATAATTCAGATTAATCTCCCAGAAGGAGGCAGTTGGATAGGTGGGACCCTCATTTTGGAGGACCTCCATGTTTGCTCTTGGAATTGTGGAAGTAGTGTCTGACCCAGACTGGGCATCAACAGCACAAAAGAGCTGAAAATGGAACATTTTCACTCTTTGAATCTCTCATGTTTGGAAATGGTCATATTGGAAGCCAGAGTTACTTGTACATAGCAAGATTGGAGGGCAAATTTTCAGGCAACAGAATATAAAGAAAATTGGTATCAGGATCGGTTGACAATTTGAAATGCAGCTGAGGAGCTGAGGTCATTGCTACCAAATTTGCGGTATTTTCTTGGAGATACAACAATAAGGTTTCAGCAGTTCAGAAAGTTTGCTCACAGTTGGATTTATTCCGAAGAAAACGTCTGTTAAAGAAGGAAAGGCAAAGAGACAAACCAGCCAGACTGAGGCCGCCACACAGAGCTGACCTTGGGAAAATGGATCCCAGCACTTGGTTATCTTGTAAAGAATTATAAAAAAATTCTTGCACCACAAGAAAGCTATTAATGATTATATACACTGATTAAATCTTGGAAAACCAGAGGATGACTGCAGAGGGGCCAGGACTTCTGGTGGCGAAGCTATTGCTCAACTCAAAAACATCCCAGAGAAATGCAGACCGCTATAAATTTATTTCGAAATATGTAAATGCATGCCTACAAAATGTAAATGCCAGAAGAACCACACTGTTCCTGGATTTGCACCTGACCCTGTTCATGGCATTTGAATTTTGCATTTCTGCTGCTCTCTCTAGACGACATTTTGGAGAGCTACTGTTCCTTACTATTGTTTGGAGCTCAGAAATTATTCTATAATATAAATAACTCATAGAAAGTTGCTTTGGGTACCTTGGCCACTTCCCCTAAGATAGAAAATGGTTCCTTCTTAAGAGTTTACTTATTTTACAGCTGTTATACTCATTTCTATCAGATTTTCTGGTATAAATCTGATTTACCTGTGATATTTTTTCTCTCCTGAGAAATTCACATCTGTCTCTAACATCTGTCTCAACTCCATTCAAAAAGAGGGAAAAGGGGACACACGACATTAATTTTATGGATACACAGGCATTGTTGCATTTCTGTCAATAAATCATATGTTTTTTTCAGGAAGAACCTCCAACCTTTACCACAATATTTTTCTGAAGCAGAGCTAATGCACAGCAGCTAAAAATAATCTCATGGAACAAAAATGAAAAATACAGAGAAGTCAATGCTGTGAGTTAACACTGACATATTTTTACCAGAAAAAGACCAAAGAATCAGCAAAGCATCAGCTTGTTTCAGCAAAATTTATGGTAGTAATCAGTTCCTGTACAGCTTTGATACCCTTTTGGCTTTTGATTCTTGATTTAAAGCACTTCTCTGGGAATGTTGTGAATAAACCAGCACCCTGCACACAAACACAGTTCACAAAAGGCACTAATCCCCTCCCCACAAGTTCCACCTCCTTTTTTAAAGGATTTTGCTCAGCAGAGCAGCTCACATAGGCAGATACTCGTTGGGTTCAGTGCAAGGCAATGCTTTAGGATGCTCAGATCTGCTAAGAAGTGCTGAGTGCCAGGCTGGGGCTGGGGCTGGCTGCAGACTCTGCACCTGTGTGGGTGTGGAAATACAGAGCACTTGGCCCCTCAGAAATCACCAACAGAACTTGTGGGCTCCAGCAATGTGAGTCCTCATTGATCCACCCTTTCTCCCATCCTTTGTTTCCTAGGGCAGACCCATGGCACAGAAAAGGAGCGAGATGTCCCATGGGCTGGGGTTAAATAAATTCCTCCTCCTTCTGTAAAACAGGACAAAGGCTTCCTGACTCCTGAACTCGATCCTCTTCATTGCTGGGACAGGAAAAGCACAGATCAGCTTTGCCCACTGATCCTTCCCCAGGACTCCCCACTGCAGCCACAACCGAGAGGCACCACGGGTGTGGAATTGCTTGGGGCAAGGGCTTGAAGTTGAAAATTGTGGAATATATTGTGGAATTTCAAAATTATGTCAAGATTGTCTCAAGCCAGGGCGTTTTCCTTGATGTCAGATCTCTGTGCACTTTCAAGGCTAATCCGCAAGGAAGGAAACCCAAGCAGTGGAACCAGAGCAGCTGCAGCTCTTAGGATATCCAGGAACTAACAAGCCTTGAGGATGTGTTAAAATCACGGTGTTGATGTATGGCTGTGTGTACATTGCTAATTGAGCAACACATTTAAGGCCCACGGATCCTAGAGCTGAATATGTTCATTATAATGCTAAAAATCTCACCTGCAGACCCTGCCCAGGTGCAGACCCTTCCCCTGAGCACGTGGAGGTGTCAGCTGGGGTATGGAACCTGCGTGGAAAATACCAACCAACCACAACAGAGGGGATGTGCTTGGAAAGTCACTAATTCCCAATTTCTGTGTATAAATAATGGCACAGAAACCCAGTGGTGGTGCTTGAGTTGTGGAACACACAGAGCATCCAGGCTTGCACAACTCTCCAATAAATAATCAATGTCTCTCTTGGGTGTGTAATTATTGGCTTGTTGCACACCAGCTAACAAATCCAATTTTGTAGGCAACAAATGGGTGTCAAAATGCCCCAACAGCTCCTCTGCCTGCTGAATTTCCACCTCTCCTGGGACTGAGGAGAACAGAAGTGGCAAGCTCTCCTTCCAAACTCCCACCCTATTTTAAAATTACAACTTTTTTGAGGGTGGGAAGGATGAAATCTACATGTAGATAAGTATTCCAGAAAGAATTTGTTCTGTTTTTTTTTTTAATTGATAAAAAAGTAGCACATCTGTTTTAAAAGTAAGTTCTGGAATAATTACAGGTATTAATTAAGTTTTTTTCTTCAGTTTTATTTGGTAAGTGCTTCAAGCTCTAACAACCACAAACTTGAAGAAAACAATAGTAATAATTAAAAAGGCACAGAAAGAAGCCAGACAAAGCTTTTAAAAAATGAGAATTGTTTTCTGTAATCCTCCGCTTCAGATGCTGTATACCAGGGCTCAATCTTTGGATTTCTTTAATCTTTTGGATTGGCCTGTTCTTCCCCCTGATTTATCCAGTGGCACAGAGGGATTAAATCAGCGTAATGGACACTTGTTAAGTGTCTTCATCATTCTAATCAGCTTGGCAGCGCTGCGCTTCATTCCTCCCTGTGAGCTGTGGCTCCAATAAAAGCGCTGTACTGTTTAGAGCACCACTTAGTGGCAGAAGTCGCCTTCAAATCCTCTCTCCTGAAATCATAGCTCAGGAACTTTGCTGTGAGTCGAAGCATCCTGGAACAGCGCATCTCTTTTCCTGGGTTTTCATGCTCAGAGCCTATCCCTGCAGCACATCCCTTCCCTGGGCCTGTTCCTCACATTTCCCTCTGCCCACAAAGATATTTTGCCCGTGCCGGTGTCAGATTGAAAGGTTTGACCTCGAGTTGTGGGTAAATAAACAGGTGCTCCCCTACCTGTTATGCTCAGCATCAGCACAATGAGCAGAAAATAGGAAAACATCACAAAGCAGGCTGAGGATGTTGCCAGCTCTCGGGAGCCAGAGCATATCAAAGCAATTTGGACAGGTATTTTTCTCTGCAGGACACTGAAGTCAGGGATGTTTATCACATCATATTGAAAGAACTTGTTCTCTGTATTGAATTTGAACAATGTTAGCATGAACTTTCTAACTTTGGGGACATAAAGGGAACTAATCAGTGTTTAGAGATAACAGAACTTGCAATAACATCAATGCCTGGAAAATTAAAACCGACAGACAGATGCCCCTTTTCCTCACCAAAACTCCCTGAACCTTCCAAAGGGATATTGTGCTGTCACACTACAAAGTCTGCTTGGATGAGACTAAAGGGTGCTTGATCAAGGCACACAAAGTAAAATTTGCTGTTTGTTTTCAAAGCACATCCTGGACAGGCAAAAGCAGGCTACAGACTTCAGGTTTTATTTTAATGGCACCACCTCTTGTGCCATCAAACTGATTATATTTTTCTGATTTTTTTTTTTTTACAGATATGACTCTCTTCAAGCCACAGATCAGCACAGGATGGATGTAAGTTAATACAAAACCAATAATGGTAGAGATGGCAAATTCTGTTCTTATTGTAAAGGTCCTCAGAAGCTTTTGCAGTTCCTTCCAGAGCCCCCTCAACTGTCCTCCTTCTGGCCATGGGCTCCACATCAGTTATTCCGACACAGTACTGAGAAACAATCTTTTCAATCAGTTATGTGTCCAAATTGCAAAGGCAATGGCACACAGAGTTGTGTGTACAATTACTGAGATTCCATGCGTGCATTGGGTAATTTCTCACATAAATGCACTTAATTAGTCATCTGTGCATGAGTTTTCCTATTTGCATACATACTTACGGCAATTTTGCATGCAAATTAAGCACTTTATATATATATATATGTAAAAGTTTGACTCTCATCATGTTTACTAAACAGAAGCTTATGTTAGATCTGGAAGAAAATAATTGAGTTGTCTGACAGCACACAATACAATGTGGTAGCTTGCATATGGATTATTACAGTGTCTGCATCCTGCTGAGGTTTTCCCAGAAAGGTTATTAGATTTGTCTCTCATAAAGTACTTAAGGATCAGCTGTGCAAATGATTGTTCTGGTGAAAATATCTGCGTAGGTGAAGTCCAGGTTACCAAATTCAGCTCATAACATACACCAGATGTCATTTGCATTTGTTGTTAAAATGTTAAAAGTGTCCCATCTGAACCCAGTGCTGCTTCTGGGCAAAAATCAAACCTGCTCCATGATTCTGCCATTTCCTGTTGATGGATTAGCACAATCAGGATCACTTAAAATGAGCTTTATTAAAACATAAGCCTGCCTGTAGCTCACACAGAAATACGGTGCAGGAATATCTCCCATAGTATTTCTCAAAGAGATCAAAACCACTTTTTAGCTGGGGGTTATCCAGCCTTGGATGTACCAATATTTTTAGCACCTGTTTGTGTGTCCTGGACACGGTTCCAGCCTGACTTGAAAGCCTATGTGCAGCTGGGAATGGATTAGGGGATGTGAGACCACAGGATCTGCTGGTCAGAGTTAATAGGATAAACGCAGATAATCTCATTAGATGAATGCATGAACTTGAAAAATTAATCTTTGGAGTTCAGGCATTTCTAGACACTGGCAAAAGCAGCAGTTACTTCATGTACAGAACTCTCCCAACATCAAAAAACAGCCTCTGTTAGCTGGGCAGTAGTCAGGTGGTGACTACCAATGGGAGTTAATAAAATTTTAACCCCCGTGACTCTACACTTTCTCTTCCTTTCCATTTATGCACGTGCGGAAGACTTTGGTTTTTATTATTCTTGGCCTGCAGTCAATCCATATTATTCATGCATAGTGCTCCTAAATAATTCCCTTTCTTTCATTTCTAGGCTTTATTTCACGTAGACATGTAATATTATTAGTAGAACATCATATTATTATCCTCATTTGTAGCTAAATCAATGACTCAGATATTTAGATAAATTTTGTATACTTCTTTAATTTGACAGGAGTTGTAAGGTGGCAAACACTGCAAATTTCTCACGACTTTTCCTAATTTGAAATAGACTGCATTACTCGGAGTATGGGATATTCTGTCATAAATCTCTTACAAGAGCACATCTCTTCCTCTCTCTCCTCTCTCCAAGTTTTCTTTTCTCATCTTTTCAGTTCCACTATTAAAATCCATAGGTTGTCAAAGCTGTCTCTTGCAAAGCGCTTTGTCTTCCAGGTGGTTTTTGACCAAAAATGCTGACAGCTCCAGAAAATTACTTCATACTAAGCAGGTAACTGGGGCTTTCTCGGAGGAGTTCTGCCTCAGCACTTCCCATGCACACACACACAATTCTGAGTATCTGCTGCAGTGCTAAAACTGTTGGATGTATTTGTGAGGAAAAAATATTTGTGAGGAATACCAACAAGCTGGGTTCCAAAAAAGGCGGAGAGAGCTCAGAACATCACTTCTGTTTAAGCTTTACCAATCTCTGCAGAGGAAAACGTATTTTTTTCTGACGAAGAAGGAAAAAATATCCTGTCAGTAATATTAGAAAGACTGATCTGGACCTCATGTTTTTTCTAGGTGAAAGAGTGTTCATTTATTAATATTGCTGCTTGTAGCAGGGTAATTTATTTTGAGATTTGGACTGGAAAAGTTATATTCCTGTGAACATTTCAATGTCTATGGGGCCATGTCTATCAGGAGAGGAAAGAAAGGCAATGGGGATGAGATTTGCTGCGGCAAACAATAACAGCAGCACAAGATCCGAGTCTGAAAAACTCTCATTTTCCTTCAGCAGTCACCTAAAAATAATTATTAATTATGTTGAGATTAATTTGGAGTTTTCTGGTGTGTGATGAGTAAAAATGAAAGGACTCTAGGGTTTCCCAGGTCAGATGGTGGATCCCAGGTCAGATCCTGCTCCTTTCCTCTGGTATCTCACCGAATGTGTGAGAGTGAGCATTCCCAGGGGCGCAGGAAATCACAGGCACAGGACTTTCTAGAAAAGGTATCTCCCCCTCAGCTGCTGAGGAGGGTGTGTGGAGAGGAAATCCCTCGGTTTGTATTAGCGTTTGATAAAATTCTCCTCCCATTGCTGCTCCAGGGTACAGCAGGTGCTGACCCTTCAGAAAACTCTCCATTCCTGAGGCGATGGCACAATTTTGCTTGAGCACGTGCTTGAATGAGGAGAATCTCAAAATCAGTAAGTTTGTGAAGGCTTTGGGGAAACTGGGAATCCATGGCCTTCCTTCTGCTTGTAAAATCACAGACTGGCTATTCATCTCTTTTCTGTACTAAATCTGGTGAGATTTTATTGTTTCCATGAATATCAAGCATTGCCTCATGGAGCAGCCTGGGAGCTGCCTGCCTGCTGTGTCAGGGAGCTCTTGCATTTTATTCTCCTTGGTGACTCTGAAAACAGAACTAATTCTACTTTTCTACTTTTTTTTTTTTAATTTTAATTTTTTTAATACCCCTTCTTTAAACAGAATTCCACTGATAAATCCAAAGATAGAGATCTGTTAAGCCTTTCAGTCTTATTTTCCCTTTTTCCTTTGTTTTTGCAAGGATACAAATGATGACAAAAACCAAAAAGAACCGTTAATTGTTTTGCATAGGTCAGTTTTGTCTTACAATATTTTACGAAGAGTTACATTAGCATAAGATGTGTCACCTCACCTAAGGTGAAAGAGACACAGAATTGGGAGTTCCAAATTGATTTTAATATAGCCATTGCTGGCACGCTGCCACTAATGCTGCACAGTTCAGTGAGGAGACCACAGTGTGCCTCATAATTGGAGGGCACACCACACCAAGGTTGGCCTCCCTTGGTCAGTGTAATTAAGTGAGCAGGAAGGGTTTTACAGTGCCTGTGAAGTTGTGTTTTCCTCATGGCCATCCACATGACCAGCCTGGAAGAAGAATCCCTTGGATCCACAACATCCGGATGAGTGGGCAGTGTAAAAGGGAGAAGGTTCAATTCCTTGGCATTGCAGCCTGTCTGGCAGGACTGAGAATGTGATTTCAAAAGAGCTGTTTGAGCAGGGACAGGGCTGTGTCAGTGCCACCATCCCAGCACGCAGGGAGCACCTGCAGGGATGGAATCAGCTTGGGCTAACACACAGCCCATTCCTGCTCAGTGCAACCTTTTCTTGTGAATTCTTTCTTCAAGGCGCTTTCTCCTCTCTGACTCATCGTTTTGTCTTTGGGTTTGTACTGGAGCCAGATCCTAAGCAATCCAGAATGTTGAGCTGTGCCCAACCATTCATGTACTTCCACTTGCTGTTGCTTAAGAAAATTGCATCAATGTACCAAACTCTGGCTTTTACCATTAGGTTTTGGGTTTTTTTTTTTTTCTGTGGTTCTGGTCTTCCTTCTCAGGAGCATCCTTTGTTTGCTCTGTTGGTTTCCATCAAGATCTGGTAATGTTTGTGTTTTCGTGGTTGTTAACTTCTCCAGAGCTCTGATTCACATTTCATTTCACAGTTCAGTTTCATCTTGTCCCCTCTTCCCCACACATCCTTAGGAGATCCCAAATGCAGATTAAATCTTAAGGCATTTCTCATTCATCTTATTTTTGAGCTGCTGTCACCAACACATAATTTCCAATTATCTATCAAAGTAGAATCATCATTATTTACTGTTGTGACCTTTGTTGCTACATTTGACACAAACCCAGATTAGTAATAATGACCCTAAACCACTGGTCATCCATCTGCCTCCTACTTGGAAAGCAAGAATCATCAGATCATATAGAAGAAACCTAGAGTGAGGTCTCCACACTGAATTAATTTAATTTCTTCTTGTTTATCACACTTTTTAATAAAACCACTTTTTATCCTTGGCATCTGGGCCACAACTATTTACTCGAGTTCAGTGAAATATTTACTTGTCAGAGAATTAAATGGGTTAAGCCAGCGGGAATATTTCCCAGATAAGGAATTCAGATATCAGCCCTAAGCTAGGAAGGCAAAAGCCTCTTGAGATTCTGTTTTCTCACCTCCTGTCCATTTAATTTGTTATTCCCATGCTTTCACATACTTGATGGCTGCTTGACAATTTTATTGTGTATTGTACTGTCCCTCAGTGCTCACACCTCCCTCTCCCCGGCTCCCTCTCCGTGGTCACACAGCTCACATCCGATACTCATCTCCACCACCAAGGGCTCTATTGTCCCCTTGGTGTGGATGTGCAACTCCCACCGCTGTCAACAGGAATCACATGTGTGCATCAAGGAGGGAAAAATCCCTCGTGTGCTCAGCTCTCCTCATTATCCTGGCACAGTCAGCTCTGTAGATGTCTCCTCCATGAGCCTTTTATTCTCCTGAGTGCTGTGCAGTACAGCAAGTCGCCTCCTAGGATCAGCAGTTTGGCTCTTGAGGTGTTTAGCAAGTTGATTTATGGGGCATGTGGACACTCTGGGATATCTTCATCCCGCCAGCCCCACATCTTTAGCATTCCTGTGTTCGATGGTGGAGCTTCCTGCTTGCTTTTTGTGCCAGAACACCGATTCCCAACCAACTCCCAGCAGACTCCGAGTGAAGCAAACCTTCCCAAATAACATATGTTCAGGCCCAGCTCAGGCCTGCAATCTTAAATGAAAGAGTTTGGGAAAAAATCAGTAGGTACAAAAATGTAAATGGCATATTTTAATTTTCCTTAAAGATCTGAAGGAAGACATTTTATAAACACTTCACGTGAAGTGCTTCTAAACAAGGAGGTAGTTGAAATAGTAGCTAATCAGTTAGAAAAACTTTAATTCCTTCCAAAATTAATTAGAGTGTCAAGAGTCGAAGGAAAATGGCAGAGTGAAAGCAACCACACACATAAACCAGTGATTTCCACTGTCTGAACACCGGATCTGGATTCTCCTCTGTTCCTTCTGGGAACACCTCGGCTTGGGAAGGTCCCTGCTGTCACCAGGCAGTGCTATTGGAAACACAACTGAGAACTCACTGTATCTGCAGCATCGTTCCCCGAGCACAGAGTTTGTTACCACAGATTAGAAAAGAGGGATGGCAAACTAGTTTGGGAAAAAAATCAATTTGCCATCAGATTAGAAATCAACTGTAAACATGTTGAAGAATTCTATTTTTTTTTCGCTACTGCTCTGCCTTTTCTTCACAATCTGTTGCGGTGTCAGACTTATTTTGACAATACTTGTAGAACTTGTCATATTAACAAAGTTATCAAACAGAGCGAGAACTTGCACAGCAACAGCTGTAGTCCAGCAAGAGTCCAAATAACTGGCTGCAGGTATTCAAAAAGGAACATCCACACTGTAGTTGCCCAAATCCAAAATATCCTCAGCAGTCTCCAGAGTACTTGTAGTTTTATTTAAATAGCAACTGCCCCTAAACCTGGAACAATCTGCTCCAAACTTTGAAACTGAGGATAAAGATAAAAGGAAAAAAAAGTAGATTTAAAAAAAATATATATAAGGATTGATTTTTGCTATGATAGTGTCACTCGATTATTTCTGCCTCTGTGGAAGTGCTTCACAAAAAGGCGTCTACGTTAAATTCAATACAATGATGGGATTTATTTCATGTTATATAACAAACTCAGAAATACTCGTTTAAAAACAAAATAAACCCCATAATCCACTAAGACTGTAAATTGGTGGGGTTGGAACAATCTTTTCATTCTTCTTGTCTACAGAGCTCGATACAATGAGGCCTCAGTTCTTTGCTAACATCTCTAGGTGTTAACACAATGCTATTAAATCTACTCAACAGCCAAAGATGCAGCCAGCGGATTTATGTGCCTCATTCCTTGGGAAACGTGCAAATCCAACAGAATTGTTTAATGGCCGGATTTTTCAGCTGCAATGTCTGATTTTGCACGTACATCAGATAATACGCATCTATTTATGCAAATTGCCGTCGGATTTATATGCACAAAACACTCATGCCTGGAAATACCTATTTGTGGCGTTGAGCTGCATTGGGAGAGGAAGAGGATGGGTTTGGGTGCCAGGGTCCTGCTGTAGGAAAGGATCAGGAGCCACACCCTGCCTGCAGCCGCTGCTTTCTGCTTCATTTTCTGTGAGACTGACTGAAGTTTCACTTTCTGCCCCTGCGTTGATCTGCCTTTATTTTTACACCAGAAACTCGCTAGTTTAGTGGAGTTAGCTTCCTCTGCTACTGATGTGGATGTGGATTAGGCCTGACAAGCCTATTTTCCTCTAAAAAAAGCTCAGGCTGGTTCACAGACATGGCCGAGGAGCCAATTCTGGCACTACCCCTTTCTCTACCCTATCTGAGCTTTTCGCCTGTGGATATATTATTTTTTTTTCCTCCCCAATATGTATTTTTTTGTAGATTTGCTACTACTCCCTCACGCCACCTTTCCCCCACAGCGTGGGCTGTGCTCTCCTCACACGATCCACTTACCAACCCCTGGACATATATTTTTCTGTGGAAACACTACTTTTTTCTCATGGGATATGCTTGCTCTTCACCTGGGCATGTTAGTTTTTTTGCCCACTGGGCCCATCTTTGCAGGGCTGTATTAGTTCTGCCCTGGATATGCTCCTTGGTCCCTTGTGGGGCCATGCAGAGAGGGCTAGAGAAAATAACCTTACACTGAGACAGATTGAGATTAGATATTAGAAATTATTTGCACTGTGAAAAGTGGTCAGGCACTGGAATAGATTGCCCAGGGAGGTGTGCCACCATCCCTGGAGGTGTTTAAAGGCTTCTGGGAGATGTGATTTGGGGTCACAGTGGCACTGCTGGGTTGATGGTTCCCCTTGACGGTCAGGAAATGACAGAACCTGAGTTGGAAGGGGCACAGAAGATCTTCAGTGAATGACGGGGATCAAACCACAACCTCAGCGCTATCAGAACTGCGCTCCAACCAACCTGGAAGGTCTTTTCCAACCCTGACGATCCTGTGATCTCCCCCCATCACCTCTGGACGCGCCGGCGTGTTTTGTTCCGTTCATTTTTTCCCCCGAACGCGTCGGTTTCTAATGACATTTCGGACGTGTAAGTTTCTTCTCCGGACGGACGAGGCTCCGGCAGGGCGCGGAGCTCTGCAGCGGCGACGCCGCAGAACCCTTTTCCCCCTGCACCATCACCATCATCACCACCCTCACCATCACCTTCCTCCCGCTCCCCGCGCCCCTCCCGCGCGGGCGGCGCCTGTCGCTTTAAG
>VZRL01005688.1:184283-249725 GCA_013397895.1 Origma solitaria | reverse complement strand
GGTGGCGGCACAAGTTGCCCTCCGCGCTGCGCCTCGCGTGAGAAACTTGGTGGGCAGCGGCGCGTCCGGCGCGGAGCCGCTCCGAGCCCCGCGGAGCCTCCGCGGCCGCTCCGCGCCGAGCCCGCTCCTGCCGCGCCGCGCTGCAGCCCCGAACTTTTATCCTTATAAACCCCTAAACCCACCGAGCGAGCCCGGATCGTGTTGGGGGTGGTGCGCTGAAAAGTTTGGGATTTTTAGGGTTTTATTCCCACGCCGCCTGAAATTGAGGGATTTCTGTGGAACATCAACAAGCGCCTGAACGCGTGGCTGCAGTGTTACAGAGCGAGCCGGGCGCCTGCCGGGTTTCGGGCTGGGCTGGCTGCGGGAACAAGAGCCTCTTATTTTTCTGCCTCATTCCCCCGGTGCCAAGTTGAATGTGTGAGGATGTCCCGAGCCCTGGGGAGGCTGGTGGGTGCGCAGGGAAAGCCCCGATGCGCTCTCGTCTAGCGAGCACCGCTGTAACGATGGGGCGATCTCAGATTCAAAGCCCGTTATCCTCGCTGAGACCCTTTGCGATGTTTCCTAATGGCAGCATCTTGCCAGCCGCGGTCAGAGTCCAGCAGAGCCGCCGCTTCCCTGCGCTTCCCATGCAGTAGCTGGCATCCGTCTCCCGAGCGTGATTTTAAGCCGAGTACGTTGGCTTGTGTTCTGCTTACTAAGCTCATCCGAAAGGACCCTTCTCTCCTCTGTCTAATGCAGCGCTGTCTGTGTGCGGGAGTGTTTCGGGGGCCCGGGGGAGCCGCGATGCTCCCCCCGGGAGGCAGGTGCACGCCTGGAGTTGCACTTTGCCGGGGAAGCGCCGCTCCGCTCCCCCGGCTGCAGCCGGCGCTGCCGGCTCTGGAGGCGGCGGAGGTGCCGGCAGCATCGTTAAGCGATGCCCTGGCTGGCTCTGCCGGCAGCCCGGGCGCGTTAGAAATCCCCTGCCACCAGCACTTGTTAGTGCGTAAATCACCTGGCACTCGCGAGGCATAAATCACGGGCTTGTGTGCCGTCAGTGAGTTCCTTGCAGTTGGGGTCCGGGACCTTTCCTGCCGGGGAATCCCAAGGAGCCTGGGCTGCTGTGACTGCGCTGCCCTGTCCCTGTGCCAGGGGCTGGCTCCTCTGCTAGTCCAAAGTTGCAGCTGAGTGTTCATTTGGATGCTTCCGTCTGGGTTCTGCACATTGTGCACGGGACTGTGCATTGTTGGGTTTTTAATTGGGATCCCCTCCATCCTCTCCTGCTGCCGGGACAGTGCCCAGGCTGGAGCGTCCCAGGGGCAGCAGCAGGCAGAGCCTGGGAGGCTGCTGCAGGGTGCAGGGAAGGAAGGGTGTCCTTACCTGGTCACAGGCTCCTGTGTTTCTCCCGCTTCCATTCTGGGGTTTGCCCAGTTTCTCAATAGCAAATCTCAGTGATTTGGATGTTGCAACATCAGGCCTTTGCGTGTCTCCAGTGCGAGCACAGCGCCTTGATGAATTGCTGCTCTTTGTTTCCTCCCCTCTTCTGACAGTGCCCAGTATTCCAGCCTCCCTACAAACAATGCTCTCTTGTAGTCAGGCAACTATTGCTGGCCCATTTTATTTTTTGCAGCTACAGTATGGATCCACTCCAACAGATAGGCACTCTAACACAAGCAACTTCTGCTTGCACACTGCTTTACTGTTCAGGTTTGCTCATGGCTTAACACTTCATCATTGGGTGCAAAACGTTTTCCAAATGACAAAAGTCATGGTGTGCATTTCCCTTGTTTTGTTTTTGCAGGCACACAATGGGGATCTTACAGTTAGACCCACATGCAAGCCTGGCTTCTCAGAGCAAGACTACACAGCATTCATCTCCCAGAACATCATGGAAGGGCAGAAGTTACTCAAAGGTAAGTGGAATAAAAAGCTTAATAGCTTCTGCAATAACTGTGTTTCCAGGAGGTGAAAGGAGGCTTAAAGATGCTGGTTTTGATGGTGAAATTGTCTGCAGAATTATGTTTGTAGGAGGATGAAACACTAAGTGGTTTACCTGAGCACAGTTTTGAATACAGATGAATCATTGCCAGTCCGCGTGCTGTCTGCTTCAGGTGGATGGTTTGTTACACTGTGCGAGGTCATCGCTTCGCTCCTGAGTCTCCCACTCCCACCCTGTCTGAAGGAACTCTGCATTTGATATTTTAGAAAGTATTTTTATGGATGAAATTCAAAGATCCCTAAATTATCTCTGCTTTGAAATGGATGATAAAGCAGACGTTGTTGTTGGAAATGTGGTAAACAAGCCTACAGACATTCTGTTCACAAATGTGGCATTCATTTTCATTACTGCCCCACTGACAACATGAAAACACAGGCAAAAAGAAACTACCAATTAGCTTTATAGTAATTGCAGGATTATAACCACTTTTGTGATTGTAAACTCTGAGATGTCTTCGTAATCCAAATAACAATAGATTATCCTGTGTATTGATCTGTCTCCCTTTTAAGTTAAAAATAATTAAACTTTGTATTTGCATGACACAGAAAAATATGGTTTTATTCCAAGAGAATTTTTGAAGATTCAAATCCCACCCCCCCAGCACCCCAGGAAGCTGGGGAGCACATCAGGACTTGGTGCTTCCCTCAAGGGTTTATAAACCCTTTGCAGTTTTTTCCTGAGTACATTTTGCTCACATGCATGTCTCTCTGCCAGAAAGCTGGGATTTGTGTCTTCCTCCAGAGCAAACACCTGCTCCGTTACTTTGATTTTCCTCAGAAGAGAGGGAGAGTTGTCAGTGTTCTCTCTGGCTTCAGCAGAATCCAGGACTGGACATTTTTGCTCTGCATGAGCTGGCAATCACTTTTGTTTCTGCACCCAGTTTCCTGCAACAGTGGTGCTGTTCAGGAATTCTCTGGACTGGCCTGGCGTTAATTAGTAGGCCTTGGGGAGGTTATTTTTAGTTTGAAGGGTAACCAAGGAGGGAATTGAGATGGACAAGCCCAAGAATATGCAACCCTAAAGAGACCAAAATACCAATAGTTTACACACTTTGTAGCAATTTTTCTGAAATGTGAGGATGGCTTTGTGGGTCCGACTGGAAACTGAGTAGATTTCATGCTCTTTTAGCTTTGCAAATTATTTGATAAAAAATGTTCTCTGAGTACTGGAGAAAGCTGTGTCATAAATATATTTGCTCAGAAGAGTGTTTT
Organism: Origma solitaria; assembly: GCA_013397895.1. NCBI lineage: Eukaryota > Metazoa > Chordata > Aves > Passeriformes > Acanthizidae > Origma > Origma solitaria. Next base: position 246,539 of record VZRL01005688.1, on the reverse strand, counting down.
TTGCAGTTTAGTGCTTGATAAGTTGTGTTTATGGAGGTGGACAGCAGGGATGGATGGAGCAGGTCTGTTCAGAGGCATTAGATGGCTGTGACTTCCAAGACAGGACAGTGGCTGTCATTTCATTTCTGGTTTAACTGATAATTTTTAAATATGAAATTTTATTTACGCAGACTGTCAAGTTGTTTTGAATGAAAATATATTTCTATTTGATTTTATCCTTTAGGGACCAGTTGTAGTTTTTCATTAGTCATGGCAAACCTGCCTCTGATTTAGGGCTGTGCTCACCCTGGGGACATTATGTACCCATGTCCCACTTGTAAGATTCATGCCCTGATAACACTGTCACAAGTCCCATGATTTATAAGCTTTTCCTCAACAAAAGGAGGAGGAAAAAAAGTGCAAGCGCTGTGTTTGCTAATAAGTAAACGATCATCTTTGCACCTTTTAATCTACAGTCAAATACATGCTGTTGTTTATCATAGGAAGCAAATATATCTAATTAATTTATACAATAATGGGTGAGCAAATTCTTCTTCATGCCTGTGTTATTCTTTATATATACTCTAGCATGTAAAATTGGTAGTTTTCCAGTTTAGGTTTAATTTTACTTCCTAGCACTTGATGTGTCTGAAGCATAAAATGTTTATCTCTTTCTTCCATCTGGGTGAAGTATTGTACAATAGTTCAGACCAAAAATGGGTTCAGATTGCTTACATTATCATGTTTGATAGATTGACATATGTACTATTTCACACCATCTTACCACGCAAAGCTTTGCTGCCAGCTACCACCATCTTATTCATCAGCATTCAGTAATTCATTCTGCAGGCCAAATGGGACTGTTTGCCTGAATAAAAAATTAAAAAAAAAAAAAAAAGTGGGCAGGAATTCACCTGTCAGTGCTTTCATGGAATTTGGGGGTGGGAAAAGTGTATATGTAGCTCGGATGGCTCTCGGGGGATTTCACTGAGCAAACATGAGGGTTTTATGCATAATGCTCACTTTGTCCTTGGGAGGGAGAGGTGGGCAGTCCTGGGACAGTTCATACCTAAAGGTTTGTGCATCAGAAATCAGGGAGCGTGCAGACCTCAGCATGGTGCTGAAATTCCTGCACCCGGGGAAGTTTGGATGCTCCATGGTTGGGGATGAGCTGTGTGGCAATAAACCAAACATTTCCCTTTTAAGCTTTGCAATATCCAGCTCTCAAATGTATGCACTGTTATGAATGCATCAAAATGAAAGTGTTTATAGTATTCTAGGTTTGAATCAAGTTAAACAGATAATGACTGCTTATAATTGGTTTATTCCAATGGAAATAGCTTAGCCTTAATTTGACAACAAGCGCTTTTACAGAGTCATTGTTTTATTATAAGTATGCCGTAAGCTATTAGCTACTACTTTGTGGTTCATCTTATTTGCCTGAGTCAGCTCTCTAACATGCTCAAAACATACAGATTCTAGCAGGAGCTATTTGTTACGCAGTAATTAACTTGTTTATGATAAATGGATGGGAGAAATGTCGCGGCATTTTGTTATATGTATAAATGAAAAGCATCCACATCCTAAAAATTTCATGTTAATTAGACTTAAAATAGTTTTCCCCAGTAGTGCCACAAATGCCACACACTGCACATCACTGCCAGCGCTGTGGCCTTATGATGGGGTAGGAGCTGAGGTGATTTGTGGAGCCAGTGCCTCCTTTAGAAATGCCATCACTGCATCTCTTAATGAAAGTTACTGGGGTGTAATCTGTTATACTTCTTTGTCTTTTTGTTTGCAGGATAATAAACTTAGTCTTGATCACTGATGCGTGATAATGTTTAAGATAGGTTCGTTAAATATTTTCTTCTTTAGCCTAAGGGGAGAATCTCCATGTCTGCAGTATGGCACAGGACGATAGCAGCACAGGGAACTTCTCCTCTTTGTTAATTATTCATGTTAACTTAACGTGGTGAAAACATTGGTCCTGAGGGGTGGGGAGCAGGGATGTGGGGGTGCACTGAAGCGGTTCAGCAGTGTCTCAGGGGATCTGATTCCTGCTGTGAACTCAGTGCTTGGGAGTGATGATCACCAGTGGCCTCTTGGGGAAGGAGGGAAAGGAGTAGGATGCTGAAAGAGGTTTGCAACATGATACTCTTGATGTTGGCTTTGTGCCCTTTTTTTTTTGTAGTGTGTTTTAAGATTATAATTAATAAAAAAACATGTTTTTCAGAATTAGAAGTCCAGGTTTAATTGGCATGCTGTGAGGCTGTGGCAACTGGGGGTGGGTGGAACAACATCAAGGCGTCGAATGTATTATTTCTCCAGCGTAGCTCCACCACAGCTCCAGCATCTCTCAAAAACACCTAAACAAAACAACCCACAGCAGACAACACAAGCAGATGAGAGGCACAGCCGCTTTTTTGTTTTTCTGTGCATCTCTTCATCTGCAGTGATTCATGTTTCTGTTGCCCACCCAGAGCAGGGGAACTTCACTTGCGTAGGCAGCTACGTTTGGGGAGAAGTGCGTGGCAGCACGGTTTATTTTCATATGGGAAGATGAATAAACTCTGCCAGCATGTTCTACTTTAAGCAAGTGTATGAAACCAAAAGGTAGCCAAGCTCATGCAAATGTATAAAAATGTAATTGCTTCCATACTAGGATTTTTACTAGCATGGTTTTTGTTTAAAAAGAAGTAACATACATAAAAGCTTTATTGAAATACCTTTTTTTGTTTGGTTTTTTTAAAAATAAGGATTCGCTATGGAGACCAACTCTTGTAAGTTTTTTAGAGATAGGATGTTCTTCGTGGTCAAAAGCTTTTTGTTCTCCCCACTGAGGTTTCAAAACCTCCATCCTTTTCAGAACTCACCACATCCAATATTAAAACTTAGGAAGGCTGTGAATACTGTTTAGAAAGTATAGACAGCATAGACCAAAGAACCCCAGCATCCCCAATCTCCATGGGATAGTGCACAATAGTGCAGGTAGTGTAGGCTTCCTGCTTTTCTTGGGTTTAGAGTCCAGGAAACAGCCAGGTACCCATCTGCTGTTAATTTTGGTACGAGCTGAGTCCCCACTGGCAGGGCAAGGTCTGTCTCTGCAGAGTGTGGGATCCCTGTGGCTTCCTGTGCCCACAGCTGTGCCTCTATCTTCCAGGGGCTCTTTGGTGTGTCCTGCAGGTGATTTTGGAAAGGGAAGAGCGTGAGGAGCACTGGGATTTGTTCTGGTGCTTGGTGGGGTTGCTGAGCATCTCTTGAGGCTGCTCTGCTGCAGCCTCCTGGAATAGCCAGAACCTTCTCCAAGCTGCTGTGAGCTGAAAAACCAGAGAAGCTTTTCCCTTTGTGTTTTCATTATTTTCTGGTCTGTGATTGTGCATGAAAAGCAGTTACTGTAGTTATTGTACACGTAATTAGCTTCAGAACTCCCTAATAAAATCTGAAAGTAGGAGAACGTCCATGGGGAACCCAGAACTCTTTCCCTAACCTTTCTTCCTTCCTTTCTTGGAGGAAAGAGAGGCAGACAGGCATCAGCTCTCTGTGCTCAGCTTGTGCATGCTCCAGTGGAGCTGCCTCTCAGAAAACACTTCTCGTGTTCTGCAGGACAACTTCTTTTAAAAGCAGTTTTTCGTGATGGGCATGTTGCAAATCAAAACCATAATTTCCATCATGAGTTCCAGGGGAGACCCCAGAAAGAGTTGCTGCAGATCAGGGAACTGCTGATGCCTATGTATTTTTAATGTTGTTCTTCAGATCTAACTTCTGACACAAAAATGATGTTTAGGATGACATTTTTATCTAAATAAAATTGCAGTTAATGAGACTGGAGTAGTCAATAACACTCTGTAGAGTTAATCCCCTTACACTGTTTAATAACTGTATATATTGCTTTCTAGTTCAGAGCTTTGAACCAAATTCCTCAAACCCAAGCAAAATTACTTTTTTCTGCATTCTGGGGAGTTAACTGATTTTCATCTGAATAAATCTGCTTCTCCAACAACAGACTTGAAGCTTCTCTCTTTTTCCAGGGATTTGTCTCTTAAAGAATTGTGCTGCTTCAAATTAGGCACTCTAAATAGGTATTAAGGAAGAAAATGCAACAACAATTTCTGTTGAATAATTTATTAATTTCTTTATTTATGCTTAGGCTTTTAGGAAATAAGCTATGTCTGGAATAGTGTCAATTAGTTATTTATTGTGAAATACCTGTTGTTTTGAACTCTAAGCTGATCATATTAGGTCTCTTAAGGTTAGAAAATGTTAATTTTAAAGTCAGTTCTTTGTGCAGGAATTGACTGTAACTGACAGAGCTCATGAGCTCTGATCTCACAGAGCAGATGCTGAAAGCATTCTGGAAATTACAGTTTTTGCATGTGGCAATTGAAACTTATTTATTCTAGCAGTGAAATATTTTCTTGCTTAATTTTCATTGACCTAATGCCAGTTCTCATTGCCTAATTTCATTGATATTTATGTGCAGGCCTCCTTCTGCCTTAATTCCTACCCTGGAAATGAGTCTAGTGTTTTTTTAGAGGGAGCTTATTTCATTGCAGACTCGAGCTGGTGAAGAAGTACTTGGTTCAGCAGCAGCATGGGCCATGTGCACAGCTCATAGAATATTTTAGCAATATAGATAATACTTAAAAGTCTTATTTGAAGGGCAAGAAGAGATTAAAACTACAGAGGATAGGATTTCATTGGAAATCTGCTGCTTAATGTTTCTCATAGAATGAATTTGAGTAACATAGGGAAAGAGGGGAGTTTCTGTTTGATTTGAGGTTAGTGGTATATTCAGAATTAGTGCCGTTGCTGTATCAAGCAGAATTTTTTATTTTCAGGCAAATGGAAATTTTAAGAACTAAGACCAGAAAGTGGTGTTGGAAAAGCAAAGACCAGTGCTCGCCTCTGGGAACTCCAGCTTTGAATGGTTAGACGAGGGGGTTGGGATGAACCTGTGCCAGGGATTCCAGACAGATTTCTCCGGGACCCTGATGTGGAGCAGTGCAGGAGGAATCTCTGCAGGCTCGATGGAACTGATCTGTATCCATTTCTGTGTATGTAAACATTTTGTGCCCTAGCCAAATATTTTGAAGAGGATTTGGCTTCACACTGAATTTTCCTTTTGGTGTCTACATGACCACCAGGGTTGCTTTTCCAGGTACACCCCAGAAGTGTCCTTGGCAGCAGGGTTTTCTTACTGCTCAGGATGCTGCTGTAAGGTTTTGATATTTTGTTTTAATATTTATTTATTAATATTTCTGAAAGGAGAGACTGAGAGCGCTGGGATTATTTAGCCTGGAGAAGACTCAGGGGTATTTATACCCCTGATGTTATGATCCATTTATCCACTTGATCATTGTGTATAAATTCCTTGTGAGAGTGCTTTGAGATGAGGTGCACAGAGGAAGCGCACAAGGAAATGGGCACAAACACTGAAATGCAGGACACCGCATCTAAACGTGGGAAGAAACTTGCAGTGTGAGGCTTGTCAGACACCAGAAGAGGTTTCTCAGAGATACCATGGACTCTCAGAGACACTTGGAACCCACCTGGACGTGGTCCTGGAGCCTGCTCTGGCCAAGCCTGTGCTGAGCAGGGCTCGGACCCTGGGAAACACTTTGCAGGTGAATAGGTGAGAAGGGAGAGGGATCGGCTGAGCTTTTCTGCAAATACAAATCAAATGGCTTTAAATAAAAACATTGCAACAGCCTGCAAAATATGATCCTTACTGGGAAATGGTGTTTCTTTAATTTCTTGGAAGCACCACCTCTAAAGAGAGAATAATTGAAACGCCAGGGATCAGTGTTCAACTGTTTGCTTCCATTAATGTCCAGACTTAACCTAGGCGTAGTTTGTCTCCTGGCATGAGGAAATGTTACACATATATTGAAAAAACACTCTGCTTCCTCTTTATTTTTAGTAGGATAAAAGACAATGTGTGGAGTTTCTGTTTTCCCAAAATGTTTGTCCCTGGAACCAGCTACTGTGCTTATTTCGGGAGAATGTTTGTTTTTTAAGCAAGTTCTCTGTGACACACTTGGGTTGAACAAGATTTCTTTTTGCCCCCGGCTTGCGATTTTTCTTGTTTATATTCATTATCCCTAATTTATTTATTAATTTTGGCTTGCAGTAGCACAGAGGGAGAGCGAAGTGGCAAATGTTCTGGCATATGGGCTGCACTGTCGTTGGGAACAGCGACTTTGAGCTGCGCTTTCTGCCCCATGCCTCGTGACCCCAGGCTCCAGCATCCACATTCCCGTTTCCTGCTCCCTTCCAATGCGAAATTTTAATTATTTTTTCGCCGTGCCCTCGCTACTTTGCTGCCGCCGTTCCTCAGCGCTTGCCAGCGTTCTGTGATAGAGAGCCAGTGGCAGTAATTCCGTGCTGTGCTGTGCTGCTCGGAGGGGTCACATCAGCTGCAGCCCATTAACATTAGTGTGGTAATGGCAGCCACTGTGTGCAGCACACAGTGGGGATCTTGGAAGCTCCTCCAAGGACCCTGAAGATATGTACGGGCCACCCATGAAGGAGAAAAAAATAAAATAGATGCCCTTTCTGCTTTGAAATGAGCCAGTCTGTTTCATTGATACCCAGAAGCACTGCAGTCATTAAAGGCTATTACTATGCCTATTATAAATCACAATTTCCTAGCAGTTCATAGGTTAGTCACAAAAATTACTTTTAGTCTCAAATTTTGTTACACTGAGTTTGTCTTGTAGTAATTCCAATCCTTATTAAATGAAATTGTCTTTAAAATAATTATGAATGTAGCAATTATCCAAAGATCTATAGTCAAGATTACAAAAACTGTTCCATACAACTCTCTCTGTCTGTTCATGTCTAGAGAATCATGAAAGGCAGGTCAGTGAAACAAATGTCTGCTACTTCACTGTGTAGCAAGAAAAGCGTATTGGAATTATTGGCATGTGGAGGAAAAACATACAAGCTTGGGAAGATGGTGGAAAATAAAGAAGTTGCTACAGGTGCTAAAGTGCAAGTCAGGACTAGTTTAAAGTATAAAATTTAGTAACCTGTTTGTTCCTGAGGTAGTCGGTGGGGATGAGCAGATAACTCTGTAGGAATGCTGCAGTTCCATCGGTGAGTCTCACTGATTTCACCCAGAGCTGTTTGTGGTGTCACCTGCACCTGCCTTGTTGGTGTTTCATGGTCTCAGAGCGAGGCCTGGAGGAGCTCAGGAGGATTTCCAGTGCACACTCCTTCCCCGGGGCAGGAGCAGCTCCTTTGTAACAGGTTTGTTCCTGATGGGGCTTGAAAATCCATTGGTGGGGACCAAAGCCATTTCATTGCATTGCTCTCTTTCCTTCCTCTATGTTTAAGCTGGAGCTCTCTTGATGCAATTTAAACCTGTTTGCATTTGTTATGGACACAGAGAACAGTTGCTGATTTATTTTTTCTCCCTCTAAAACACTTGAAAATATTTTTTTTTGGCTTCTGTAGGCTGAACCTCTCCTTTGTTCCCTCTCATGTGTCGTGCTTGGCTCCCTCCTCTGAGCCCTTCTCTCTGTCACTGACTCGGTGCTCCACGTTGATGTGACACTGCCAGCCAAGTCTTGCAGTGCTGAACAGACAGGGAATAGTACTTTGCCTGTTTTGCAGGCAATACTCCAGTTGATTTATCTAATGTGATGATTGCTTTTTTTCTTAACAGTATGATACTGTTGACTCATGTTCAGCTTGTGATCCAGTATAACCTCCCACATCCTTTCTTGATGAACTGCTACCTACCCAGTCATTTGCTATGTGTGTACTTGATTAATCCTGCTGAATCGTGTTACCTAGCTCCTCTTCTGTTGAATTACTATTTTAAAATTTCTTTAGGGTTTTTGGGGAGTTTTTTGTTTGGTTTTTGGGTTTTTTGTTTGTTTTCTTTTAAATTATTTTTTATTTTTTTATTGTCAGCCTTATCTAACTGATTTGGATTGTTTTAAATTCTAATCTCGGCATCCAACGGCATTGCAGTTGCATCTTGCTTGTGTATGGTTTGCAGATGTAACAAGCATATGCTGCATTCCTCTATCTGTTCTGTTAATAAAGGATTGAGGAAACCCAGTTCAAAACAGGCTGTGGCAGAGCCCATGTGATAGAGCCTTCTGCTCTGACCATGAACCATCAAAACATGCTCTGGGTAAAGTTATTTCAAAAGCTAAAATTGAAATGGTGGCTTGCTAAACTGAGCCTTAAATGTCTTGGTGTTGTCTGTCTGGGATCTGTAGGAACTCAATTCCAAATATATTTAGTTGTCAGTACTTTTCCTGACTTTTATGAGCATTGCAGACACTTGGGTCTTTGAATTTTCACCATTGAGAGACATTCCAGGTTAAAAGCCTGGGTTAGGTTCATGGAATTGAAATAAAATGCTGTTGCTGTTGGAGGGGAAGGACTGCTGGAATTCTCTGCCCAGCTGGGTTGTTCAAACTCAGCTGCTGGACTAGGGGTACGTCCAGGCTACAGGACAAGAGTTTCAGCTTGGCTCCCTCAGGATGCTGGAGGTCTTCTCAGTAGTAGACATTTTTATTGATAGATAAATTACTGTTGCTGTTACTAATTGCTACATGAGCTGAAAGAAGAGGATTAAATATAAGCTAAAGCAGTAAATGGGAGTGTTGTACCTTTATGTGGAGTATGGACTCTCTGGTGTAATCTATTTCCACTCTACTGAGGGCTGGGGATTTCTGCCTTTGCTGTGTTCCCATTTCCCACCTCATCCTGTAAGGTGTGGAAAGCAAGGTGTTCGCCCTACACAAACCAGCTGGGTGCTGCACTGCCTGTTTTACAGATCTGGGTTATTCACAGAGCTTTCTAGGAGGCCTAGCCCACACTTCAATATTTTACTGTTTAGTATCTCTGTTTAATTTTGCCCATCACGCCTGTGTGTTTTGCTAACTGAGCAAAGGCAGATGCCTACTGCTCCCTGTGCTGGAGGAAGAGACTCTCTCTGCTCCTTCTGGAGCATCTCAATTTAGAGGGGAAAAAGAGTTGGGCTAGAGAATTTCCAGTATTTTGCTCCCAGTGAAAGGCCTTCCCTGGGGAGTCAGAAAATGTCATTGTTTCAGACCCTGTGTGCCCTGCTGCTTGTCTTTTAGGAGCTGATGTTGCTGGCTGGTTGCTCTGCTCCCTTCAAAACAGGTTCACACAATTACACATGAAAGGCAATGGATTTGCTCATCTCCATAAGCCTTAAATATTTTTATTTTGTGCCTGAATTATTGTGGAAATTAAACTCTCACTTATTTACCTTTTTATGGGCTTCTGAACATTTTTCAGTTGATTCAATGCTTTTGGACCTCTGTAGAGGAAAAAGAAATGTGGGTAAATGGCATTATAGAAAAAAGGATTTTTTATGTTGTTTGGATTTTTCCTTTGCCTGTGGAGAGAAGGGACAGGTTAAGGATGAAGAAAAATATGTGTACGGTTGATAGGATGAGGGAGAAACTATAGGTCAAGACAAGATTTGGAGTGATGAAATATTCAAGGATTGCAACTATCAAAAATGTCTGGATTGCACCCAAAGATTTCCCCATCCTCTTTTCAAACAACAAGAAGAGACCCTCATCAGGAGAAGTTCAGTGATCTCTGGAACGCTAAACTCTAGACGCTTGTTCAAATACCTGAATAGTAGATTGATTATCTCTGTGCAAAGTTTACTGAAAGATTTTTCTTCTTTTTTTTTGTTTGCCTGGAGTCTCAGATATAAGAGAAATTCAAAGTTAAAAAGCTGTTTGCTGTATCTGCTAACAAGGAAGCTACTCCAGTTGTGCTGGGTGGTTTTGAGACCTCCTGACGAGAACATAGTGAGGAGGTTTGGGTTGGGCTGTAGAAAAATTTCTTCACCAAAGAGATTCTTAAACATTGGCACAGCTGCCCGGGGCGGTGGTGGAGTCACCATCCCTGGGGGGATTTAAAAGTGTGGCACTTGGGGACATGGGTTGGTGGCAGTGCTGGGGAATGGTTGATGATCTTAGAGGGTTTTTCCAACCGAAACAATTCTGTGGAGCCCCCAGAATTACAGATCTGGGTTATTCACAGGGCTTTTTAGGAGGCCTAGCCCACACTTAAATATTTTACTGTTTAGGATCTCTGTTTCATTTTCCCCCCACAGAGGGGCTGTAGGAGCAGTTGGAAATGTCTGGGTTGGTGTTAGCAGAGCTTTAATCTCACCCTGGTCACGAATAGCCAAGGCATGGCACTGTGGAAATTTCCTGAGTGCTGAATTATCTGTGGTGTTTTGGCAGAGATCAGCGCAGACGAGGCATTTTACCAGAATGAATTTTCCGAGTATTTTCAATAAAACAAAGTTTTACTTTCCCTTTCTGCTGTGAACTGAGACATAATGTTGGCTCTGTCCTGTTAAAGAGCAGCACAGCCGAGCAGTAGTGGCACAGCCAATTTTACCTGTGCAATAACCGAGCAAGTTTCATTTCCTGGAAGACATGATGATGAGGCAAAGTTCTCTTAATGCAGCAGTTCTGTCCTTTGGCAGTGCACCTGTAAGAGGGAGAGTTTCACATCTGTGGAGTGGAGCTGTTCTGGAAAAAAAAAGTTAGAAAATTAAAATAAGGTTGGGTGGGAAGAAAAGGTGTGGGTGCCTGGAGCCCTGGGTACTCCACAAAACTGCAGGGCCAGGGTTTGTGTTGGGTCTGGACAACGCCAGAACTGGTGCAAATTATGGAGACTTAAAGACAACATTTCTGCAACAGTTTATTAACAGTCTGAGTGGTTTTTTGACCTTTCATCTGCATCGGGGTCCCTTGTGAGCAGTCTTTTATTGCAGTATATCTGTCTGCACTTCCAGGAGACATTTGTAGGGAATCCACACGCTGAGAAATCTGCTCTGCTTTGGAGAGCTGTCCTGAAAAAGGAAAAACAAAAAACCAAACAAAGCAACAAATCCAGCAGCAAAAAGTAAAGAAAAAATCTCAAGGTTATATAGCAAAATCTATAACACATGCTCGAAAAAGTTAATATCTGGTGAATGTCAATTAAGTACTTCCTCAGCTAATAAATAGCTTAGGAGGTATAAAATTTAATACTTCTAAAATTGCAGAAGCCTTTGAAGAACACATTTAAATTGGATTCACTGGAAGAAGGAGATTTAAAACTGACCTGTTCAGAGGTGAGCAGTGAAAAAGATACGATGGAATGAGGCTGCATTTCTTCAATCCAGAGGCATTTTGGCTTAAGTTTTCCTTTCCTGAGGTGGCTTTTGAAACAGTTTTTTTTTACGTTCTTGTGTAACACATCAGCTGAACTGCACCAGTAACAGTGGCCTGTTTATTTATAAACCCATTTTGGAGTGTTCCTGAAGGCTCAGCTGGCCTGGGACTGGGTCACTGTGCCACGGAAATAGCTTGAGGAGCAACTTGTGTGGTTCTCCCCGTGGCCATACCCACGGGTCCTGCTCACTCTGAGTCTTAAGCATCGATCTGTCCCCATTTAAGGATCTCAGGCACCACATTCTCTCTTTCCTTCTGTTCTCTCCCCATCACGGTCATCTACAGCAAACAAGCGAGACGTGTGCACATTTCTGAGGGTGGCTTTAGGCAGATTTTTAAAATTTCATGATGGATCTTTCTTTGAGAGGTCAGCAGATAAGCAACAGGATCTGCTCTGAGGTCACAAGATGTGTTGTACTTGTTCTGAGTTTATTTGGAAATCAAATCAAACTTTGCCTACTTGGCTTGCTGCCTTAGGAGCAGTACCCCCTGTTTTTTTCCACTTGTGTGTTTTTTCCGAATCTCAGTGGCAGTCATTTTTTTGGCACTCGCAGTTAGGAGAAAAAATTAAGTAATACATGGCATTTGTTTTGGCGCTGGTTGTGACTCATAAATAGGGATAACATCTGTGCTGATAGTTTTTCGTGGTATATAACCAGATTGATTGAACAGAGTTTTCATTTATTGCAGTTCTTTTGCCATTGTTATATTTAGGGAGCTCCAGTGTAAAGAGTGAAAATATATGCTTATGTATATTGCTCATGTGTAGATCAGAATTTATATACATCCTGTGAATTTCAATTTGGCCACTGTGTCTTTTTAAACTAAAAATGGCTTATTGCCATTCCCTGAGCCTAAAACTTTTTCAGGATCCTTCCCAAATCTTAGTCTCTTGAAGGCTCGTACTGCTGCCAAGTCTACACCATTCTTTTAATTAAAAGACAAAAAAAAGAGAAGTGAAACTTCCAGTGGATGTAAATCCTTATAATCCTGAAATGATGTAAATCGGTGCAGCTCCTTAAGTCATTGGAAGTGTTCTGACTTACATCTACTGAAAATCTGGCACATAATATTCCTGCTGGTCCTTTCTTCTGCCCAATAGCTGCTCTACACAGAGTTGGCACCGCGGACAAAGCGCTCTCTTACGAGCTGATCGAGGGTGGCACGGCTTCCAGCACTGCTGATTCAGCACAGCAGAGGCCATTTTCCTGATTCCTTTGTGAGTTAGATTAAATTACTCTGCAGGCTGGACTGGAGCCACAGGCCATAGTTTTACAGCCTTATAACATGGTATCCTAGCCCATGGCATCTGAGAGGTCTGGCTGTGTGTAAAGCTCTTCTGCTTTGCTGCAAAGGATTTTTGGATTTGGCGATCGGCCCCTTTGTGAGGCTCACGGCAGCAGGGCTGAAAATATTTTGATTGTCTTGTTGAGATACACTAAAGTGAGGCTCTGTTCATGGGAGGAAGGGACATCATGGGGATCAGGTTAGTATGAAAACTCCACTGTGTGTGTTTGTCATGGCAACGTTTCTTTAGATTTGCCTCACAGAAATGCAGGATAATAAATGACGAATGCAGGATTTAATGAATATAACACCACAGGAGCACCAATGAGGCTGGGGGTTTGTGCCATCAGAGCTGTTCCAGCTTACCAAAGTTTTGGGAAATCCACTTCCTTGGTGTCTCAATACAGGTGCATTTCTCATCTAACCTGAACAGGTTTGGAGTTGAGCCAAGGGGGTGCCGTGGGGAGGGAGATGCCCTCTGTGCTGAGCTGTGCCCCATTCCCATCCTGCAGAGCTGGGATGGCTGTGCCTGCTGCGACAGGCACACGGGCAGAGGCAGAGCATGTTTTCTGTTCTCTGGCAGCTCCTGGCTTTGTGTGTTCCCAGAGCAGAGCCAGCTCTGCTGTGCTCTGCAGTTGGGCTCTCCACAACTGCGGCTCGCACTGAATTGGTCCCACTGCCTTTGGCCAAGCAGCGCTGTTGCTCTGATTTACCCTTTCCCCTCCAGCCCTCGAGATTGCAAAAGGGACTTTGGCAAGTGGAGAAAGCGACTGTTAATGAGGAGAGAAAAGGTCAAACAGATCAAGTGAAAGCCACCCTGCTTCCAGCAGAGAGAACAATCTAAGCTGATCCCATCCAAGCCAGGTGTTGGAGTGAAGTTGAGTTCAGGCTCAGAGAATTTTCACAGTAAGTTTAGAAGCTTCAGTCTATCCCTCCTCCCTCACCTGACTTCTAATCACATTGTTTTATAGCTTCAAGGGGCTTGCATTATATCAGGATGGGCATCCCATGCATGTGGTTATCTTGGACTTGCATCACTGCCTTCCAGCTTTATCTCTGTAGTTTAAAAATAAAAAGAAAAGCGCCGCCAAACAAAACCCTCTGGTTTTAATACAAAGATGAATATATTTTTGCAAATAAAAAGTATTCTTGATTCAGAGCATCAGGCAGTAATTCTCTGGGTGTGATACAGAGGTGAAGTTCATGTTGCTGGTTTCAGTGCAAAACCAAAAGTGGGCACGTTAGGAAATTTGTTTCTGAGTGGTTTGTTTTATTTTCTGAGCCCTAGTTCAGTCTCATGGACTCGGGTAGTGCTGCTGCACAGAGGGTTTATCTATTGATTTCTGAATGTATTGTGCTGTTAATCTAAAACCTCTTTCCCCAGTGGAATTTCTATTCAGAAGGCTCTAGCCAAGCTCAAGAAAGTTATTTGATTTGGGAAGTTTGAAAGAATAATGAAAGAAGGATTGATGCAGCTGGATTTTCATGAGCTCAGTCTTCTAGTAAAATAGACAGGCTTCTTCTTCCTCCTGTGTGTGTCTGTGGTGGTTGGCTCATTATTTAGGAGGAAAACAGAGTATGGAGATCACTTAAGTTTTACTGTCTGAGAATTTGCAATTATGAAACTTGTTCAGAAGAAAGTAATGAGAACAGTTTTGGTGATATAACAAAATATAAAAATTAATGGGTTAGTGCAGCTTTGCCTTTCCATAAATTTGTGTGCTTTATTTCTTAGCAATTGGGCCTTTTCTGCTAATTTTTAAACTAGTAAAAAATTTAGTGCCAGTATTTGGGAAATTCATGTAATTTCCCAATGAGACATATGTGGCAAGGGAACCGCACCATATAAACCAGGGGACTTTGTCCCTCGGATATGTCCACCATCCTTTAAGTATTCAGGATTAACTAAGCCTTTTAAAATTGCTGTGGCAGGAGAGGAGATGGTGCTTTATGGATTTTCTTGTTATTAAAATGTTCATTGTTTTTGCTGAGAACTGACTATGGGAATAAACAGTCTTGTATTACAATTAAAAAACCCAAAAAGTTCTTCTTGCCTTTGAGTGCACTGGTGTTGCCTACAGTGCAGGATTTAATGAAGCAAGCAAAGGAGATGCAACTGGTGGTGAAATGAAATAAAATTGAGGGAGTTATTTTGGCTTTTTGGGACTAACTCCACCTGAAATCAGTTGCCTTTGACTTCACAGTGCCCATGGCTGGTCCAACACTAGGTTTATATTGGCTTTTTTTATTAGGATGTTGTCAAGTTAAGGTGGACTTGAATCTAAGAAGAGATTCCTTGTGGGTATTCCCTGTCTCTGGAGCACTGTAGTTTATTAGACATAAGATTATTTCTTCCTTGGGTTTGGGAGCGCACTTGTTGCTCTTATTTATGCAAAAAATGCAGCTCTCTGGAGGTCTGTGATTAACCTGAGGCATTATTTTATTGCAGATCCAGGTGGGAAGCTGGAAGTTCAGAGTATGCATGAAGAATTATCTGAGTATGAGGCAAAATGTTGTATTAACTGTGCAGTTAGTCTTTGTCAGCAGCGTTTAGAGTTTCTTCAGCCATTGTGGTGACTAACCTAGCAGAATTTATTGGTGAATAGTTCAATTTGCTTAAATGGGCTGATTTTCTTGAGTAGGCAGAAATTACATCTTATTTCGTGTCTCAGATGTAGTTCAAACGAAAGGCCAAATCCAGATTTGACTTGTTTTTCTTCCCAAATGCCTGTTGAAGCACTGGGTGAATAGGACACCCAAGATATGGCTGAGGGAACTGTTGAGAGGGACTTCATTTGCTGGGGCTGAGGTAAAAAGTTGCATTTATGACTGATCTAAAAGTGCAGCTTTGAACCAGATAGGAAACAAGAGATTCTTTTTTTTCCCTTTCATCTTCCCCCCCCATGTAGAAATAAGTGCTTTAGAATATCTGAAACATCTACCAGTATCATTTCACTGCTGAGAATTGGGTAACTGTGTAAAATTATATTGACCTGAGGGGATTGAAATATAGAAGTGGCCGTGCGCTTAACTGTGCAGGAATCAAACTGTTTTACTGATAACATTTTATTGATTCATCTTCTCTCGGTGTTACAAGTAGCCTGAAGCCTCGCAAAATGAGCTGGCAGTGTTGCTGTGCTGTGGACGTTGCAGTATTGCAGCTCTTCATAGGTATTGAAATTTTATACATGGGCTGAGAGCTCACGTAATTATTGTGATTTGTAATGACTGAGACTGCAGATGGGGCTTCCCAGAGGCTTCATTTCGAGCTAGATATCTGGTAATTTCTCTTTTCTGTTTAAGAATCTGTTGTCCCTCCTTTTCTCTGCAGCTGCTGAGGTTTTTCTCTGTGAATAGCTGAACCGTATCTCTGACTTAATGAAGATGCGTAAAATGATTGAAATTGCCTTAACAAGGCAGTGCTCTATACAGAGCAGCAATGAAAATGTGTCTTGCTGTTTGCAAGGGATACTTTGTCCTTTTCATAAAGGAACTGTGGTTTCCCACCATATTATAAAAATAATAACAATTTAAAAAATCCTTTTTATGACAAAGCTTTAAGAAAATGAACAGCTTAAAAGACCACAATGGCAGATTGTGAGTTTAACCTGCATGTGTTGACTAATTAAATTCTTTTGAAGGAGCTAATTTCATGTATTTTACTTAATGAAAGCTTATTTAAGATTTTAATGATGTGGGTCTTTTCAGTAGAATGCCATGTTGACTCATGACATATTTTTACACAGGCTTCATTCTGCCATGAACAACAGTGGTTGGAAATGTGAGCGCTTGATAAAGTGTCATTAAATTAGCTCATTGTAGTTGCAGATTTTTATTACGCTACTCCACCGAGATATGAATTGATCGCGTTGTACTTGCTGGTTTTAAAGGTGCAGCACTGTTATTGATTATGCTACTTTATCTCAAGTGCTTCATCAGCCTGCTGGCAGGCTGGTTCCCTCTACAATTTTAAAAACTACTGGCTTTGTGCATTTTAAAATTTTTTTTAAAAATTCTATGCCTTTTGTCTGTATGCACGTCTTTTTTATCGTAAATAATGGAAAGAGAACTTGTTTTGGGGTTGTACCGAGCCCTTGTGCTCAGCAGCTCTGCTCCGTCCTGGGGCTTTGGGTGCTGCTGTAGGAAGGTGAAGCCGTGGGTGTCCTGCTTGGAAGCACTGTTATCCTCCCCTGATTTCCAGGGAATTAGTGAGATTTACCAGTGCAGAGGGAAAAATTAATTCTGCTCAAACTTTATAGCATATCTATTTGGAACAGGGGTTTCATCTGTCGGTGTAATTGCTGGTAATGTGATGTATGTCACAAATGAAGGCAGAAAAACAAGAGCCTTCGTCTTGGTTAGTCAAAACTTTCAGGTATTTTTCCACGTTAACTTGAGTGGTGGATTTCTTCTACAAATCTTGGAACTCCCAGACCTATTTCAATACTAAGTGTATTGGAAACGGATTGCTGTCAAGGCTTGTCCATCTAATTAAATTCCCTTATTAGCACCAGAGCTGTAGTCTTCCAGAGAAGACATTAGTTGAATAATCTTTCCAACTTATCTGGGTTAAAACTAGATGGCCTTTCATAAAATGCTGAGCTGAAAGTTCAACAACAAAATACCCAAGTTCTCGTCCCCCTTTCTGTGTGATCTGTGGTAATTCAATATATTCTTTAAATATAAATTGGTATTTCAGCTGTCTGTGAAATATTTTCAGACTTCAATTATCACAAGCGCTCGATGCTGTGAGGACTCTGTCACCTCACGCTTCAGGCTGAGGGCAGTCCAGCAGTGATGGCTTTTTATGCATTAATAAAGTTTGTCATGATTCATTTTGGCGTATGCTTGGCCAAATACAAGAATCTTTTTGTCATAAAGATCCACAGAGGTTGGTTGGGGTCTGTATTGGTGATTGTTGTATCCTAACGGGAGAAAGGAATATCAGGATTTTGACAGAAACCAAAACACTCGAGATTTAGTAAGAGCCCTGATGGATTTTCCAGCAGGTGTGGGACTTGCCCTTGGAGGGGGCCACCAGTGAAATGGAATATGTTTTGACCCTTGAGCTCTGCAAGTGGGGATTGAGTGACTCCCAGCAGATGTTCGGCTTTAGCCAAACAGAATCCACTGACCCTCTGGAATGTGTGAGCATCCAGGGGTCCCAGTGCCCCTCCACTCCGGATGGTGCAGATGGGAATGCCTTGTTTCCTTCCAAAAATAAGGGAAAAAGTATCTTTGTGTCAGACTAAAAACCCACACTAGCTCAGGGTTGGGAATGGAGAGCTTCATTACAGCACTGAGCAAGAGATGTTTAAAAATTGCCGGAAGTTTCAGGAAACAAGATATTTGTGCTAATTAGGCTATTTGCCTGTCATCTTTATTCACTATTTAAATAACAAAAAGCCCTCAAGTGAAATCAAAGCGTGGTAGAACATATTTCTTGAGTCTCCTTGATCAAAGCTTACAGAAGGAGGGGAATGCTGCTCGGAACTATTTCCCCAAATTCAGGTCTGAGATATATTCTCCATTTTAGTCCTCTCTGTTGAGGACTTTGGTATAACCCGTGGCAAAGTGATGAATGTCTTTCAGGTATCAGACATCCTGCTCCTTTCAGGCGTACATGTGATGAGTAACTGTTAGTTCTGTGAGGAGGTGACAGAAATAAATGTCTTCAAATAAAAACAACCTGCAAACTAAATGTGTATTGTTTTGCACTTATTGACTAATACTGGTTCAGTTGTGCACTTGTCTTCCTCTGTATCTACCTTTTGATCTTTTGTTAGATTTTAAATAATCTCTGAGATGGAGTTCATGATTTTCCTGACCTGAGTTTATAAAGCAAATGGCATAGTGGGATCCTGGCCATGTGTGGGGTCTCCCAGCTCTTACCATGAAGTCAATAATTAAGAAAACAAACAGGAGATGCCTTTGGGTAACAGTCTCCTGCTCAGATGTTGTTTTGAAGCAGGCTGATATGAAAATCTGTTCAGGAATTTTTGATGTGCTATTTTTTGGTTTTGGTTTGGAGTTTCTATGTTGTTGTGTTTAAGGACGTGGCTTTTTTCAGAAAGGGCAGAAGAAAGGCAACCTCTAGGCCTGAACAGTTGAAAAAGTAGATTCTTCAGGATTGAACAATGAATGAGAGAAAGTAATAAAAGAGAAATGTGAGCTTGCACCTCTCTGGACCCAGGTGGGAGGCAGTGGTCACACACGTGGCCTTTTAGAGCAGGACAGACATGGGACATGGCCCAGCTCAGCTCAGCTGCCCCTGAAGTGCTGGAAGTTCTCTGTGTCTCGTTTTGCGGTCCTGAAGGAGGACTAGAAAACATCGAGGAAAATGGAAAGAAGTGTGCCAGTATCATGACACGAGATAAGGGGAAATAATATCTGCAGCGGTGGAGCTCGTGTGCTGTCAGCCACTGATGAACATCTTACTCCATTCTCAACTTCGTAATTGGCACCGGAACGCTTTAGCAGAAACCAGCTGATTTCTTTGTTTCCTTTCATTCTGTGCCTTCTCGATAAGGGAATGAAAGGATTCCTTCCTCGATGTGTTATTCAGACGTCGACGTTGAGGCTCATTACAGAACGCAGCACAGCCTACTGAGGAGAACAAAGCATCCGTGTGATGCCCCAGCTGATCACCCACCCAGACACACTTTTGTCAGGCTCGGGAATGCCATCAGCCTGAAGGATTTCCTGCTGTGGGAGTTCCTCACCTGGGCTTCTGGAGCTGACTCCTTTTGAATTTGCGAGCCATAAATTGTGTGTTGTTTCTGCACAGGTGACTTTTGAGGATTTTTTCACGTCCTTTAGTCCACTTCTCCTACATCACATTTTAAATAAATAGGTCAAATCAGCTGGAAGAAGAGTATTCAGAATGTGTTTATTAATCTGTAAATAATGAAGTTTCAGAATTGGATGCTCTAAGTGGCTTTGGACTCGCCACAATTTGATTTTTGGATCTGTCTTTTGAAACCCGTCTCAATTTTAAAACTTTAGCTAGATGTCTTTCAAATTTATGGATTTTCTCTGCTTTCCCTTCTTTGCTCAGCTAGATGGATGCTTAGAGAAGGGTGTGCACTTCTGCTCAGAGGCATGCCTAAAACTGGAGATGAAAAGGAGTGGGGGGAGCTAGGAGAGTTCAGTGAAGTGTCTGCTGGGTTTCAGGAATAGTTTAATTTATGGTGATAACTTCTCTTCGGCAGTTGACTTGCTGTGACCTTAAAGAAAGCTCTTGCAAATGGAGCTTTCACTATTTCTGGGAGAAGTGATGCACTTTGTGCATGTGTGGTTTACTGCCACAGATGGGTCCCCCTGAATTTGGAGGCCAAAGGCGGTAGCAGAAGGTTACGAGATGGCAGTGCTGCATAGAAAGTTTCTAAAAACAAACACATCCCTTTTTACCAGCACCCTGTAAGGTCTGGCTCAAAAGATATTTTAAAACTGTAAAAAACCAAAAAAAAACAAAACCACAAACACACAGGAAAAGGAAAAAAGGATGTGTTTGCCTGCTTGCATGCAAGTATCCCTGAAAAGTTGATGGGTTCATTTTTACTTATTTATGGGCAAATTACAGAGGTGCATCTGTTCCTTCTCTGTATACAGCCAGGCATCTCAAGTTTCTAAGATACTTCTTGACATTCTTTGAAGATTTAATGCCAGGTGGAAGATCAGTTAGAATTACAGATATCCTGAACTTTGAAAATAATGCTTCTGCTGAAAACTTTTTTACTTTTGCTCCCAACTTTAATGAGGCACAGTCTAAACATCATAGTAACTGAGGCAGCAGAAAGAGGGGAAAAAAAAGCCAACCCGACAATTCACAAGAAAATCTTTTTACATGTTTACAGTAAAGCCAAAATATTTGTGCTGTGTTTATTTAATTTAAATGCTTAGAACTATGTCATGTTATAAAAATAGTGTTAGTGGAATAAAACAGTAGCCTGCAAGTCAGATACCTGAACGGGGAACACTCGGCTGAGTTCCAGTTTTTATTATTTTCACAAGTTCCTTATTCTGCTGGCAGTAAAGAGGGCAAATAATTGTAGATTAGCTCTCTTTGCATGCCATTAATTGTGAGAGTTAAGTATGTGCCTTTAGATAGCCAAGCAAGCTGATCTCCATGTGCAGTCAGGTGTCCTTAGCCCTTCTACACCTGAATTGTGTCTGCTGTGGGGGAGTTCTGCTTTAGAGATCACACCTCTAATAGTGGGGAACATCTAAGCTGTGCCCAGCTGGGATTTTGCTTTGCTTTGCCTTTTTCCTTTAAATTCAATCACTCATTCAAGTAAAAAAAAAAAAAAAATTAAAAAAAAATTAAATATATATATATATACACACCCTTTGAAAGCATGGCCTGAGGAATCTGACCCTGGCCATCAGTTAGTGGATTTTGCTTAGTAATTGCTTCATCTATTCAATACTATTGAAAATACCCTTGAGCAGAATATAGCTGCAGGGGAACAGCACTCTAAAGCAGCAACCTAATTAATGAATCTTATTGCCACTTAGACGAGCATTATGCAGTTGGCCTTGGCTGTCAGGATGGATCTGTTCTTGCGACATTATGTATTTGTCCAGGAGGCTGGTGCGATGATTAGAGAAACGAATGGAGTGGGATTGGTGTGTTGGGGTGTGGGAGGGAAGCAGGTTCACTCTCGGGGTGCAGTGACACTCCTGACGGTGCAGGTGTCACCAGCATCTCGTGTCTGCGTGGAACAGCAGAGGAATTCTCGTGGCTTTTATCTCGGTAGCCGTGACCGAGATTATTCTTTGCATTCAGATGAAGTGAAAACAAAGTAATCATAGCCAGAGTCTGAAAGCAGGCAAATTATTTCATACAATAGAAGGGAGAGCAAAGCAGAAGAGGGAAAGGATTTTCTTTTTCATTTAATATTTAAAAAACCACAAGCCATTGTGTGTGTCCAGAGAGCACCTGGACATTTTTGTGGATGGTGGGGTGGGATTTTTGTCTACAGCTGAGTAATTTGGGCGATAATACCTGCTGGTGATGTGCCTCTTCTGGAGATCTTCTGAAGAAAGTTATTTTAATAGGAATTAAGAATTCGTTAGCTTTAAAAAAAAAATTGAATGCTATCTTTGGGATCTGTATTGCTGAAATCATTCTACCAACAAAAAATGTAGCTCTGGATGCAAGTCAGAGTTTGTGTTTTTAGCTGAAGTCACAGAGAAATTTACCAAGTAATCAGCAAATAAAAATGTTGAGGTTGGACCAGTTCATTTTTTGATGTCGTTCCAACCTTGGCTATTCTGTGATGCTGTGAAAAAGGCACCAAATTCTAAGAACTTTCTGTTCCGTCAAGGACTACGATAAGACCTTTTCTGAATGATAGAGAGCTTTTTGCAGAGCCCAGTTCTGCATGGCCCCACTATCACTTGGCCCCTGTGCATATGAGACCCCATGTTAAGGACCCCCATATTGCTTATAAATCCTTTAACTTTCTGCGATGTTTTAAAATGTAATTTTCTACTTCTCTGTGGAGACTCACTGAAACCTGTGATTTCTACTCGGGCTTAGGAGAGCTCTTCAGATAAAATAATTTTCATTAGTAAATTCCTCTGATGGGTTTACGAACTTTTAACGTGAGATCAGCACTGAACCTTTTTTTTCTTCTCTGAAGTGACCTTGGCGCGTGGTGAGTTTTGATCCTGGAGCATCTTTCCTGCTTTGCGTGCTGGGGGTTGATGTGGCAGCTCCTCTGCCTCATCGTGCTCCTGCTGCCCCAGCTCCTGCCAGAACTGCTCCTGCTGGCCCAGATCTGCCCCACTCTGCCTTCCCTTTATAGCTGCTGCAGGCATTCCTTGTCTACGTTGTGGTGTCAGCTCCTTTCTCTTTTTTTTTCTTTCCTCTCCTCTTCACATGTAGGGCAACACATGAACGCACCTAAATGTGAAATTTTCTGAAGAATTTTTAATGCCTGCGAGTGGCACTTGAGTGGCTGATTCCAATAACTCCGGCAGTCAGTTGATGAAGCATTCTTTGCCTTATGATTTGAGTAATAGAAGTAGTTGCATCTGTGGTTATATATCAGAAAAATAGCTTATGCAGCTCTTTTCAGCCCCTTTGATTCATCGGACGCGGCCACAGCGCTGTTTAGTGCTGGTCAGTCGTTTCCAAGTCACTGAGCATCTGGGTTGGTCATTAGCCAGCAGGGAAATCAATTAGGGCTGGTGGGTGTGCCTTTGGGGGAAAGGATTGGAATACACGAATCCTATCGATCCGTTGTCCTGGATAATCAGCATCCCCACGAGCAGATCTTAAAGCTGTGTGGGGACTCCACAGAAGTTCCTTTTTGTTCTTGCACCTCTGCTCAGCCCAGAGTGACTCCTCCACTCAACAAAGATGGCAGCTCTCCGAGGCTCAGAATTCCAAACTTTGATACAGCAACGAGCTAATTAATAAAGCATAAATTGCTAGCGTTTTTCTGTGGAGCACTGCTGAGGATCCATTATTTTATTTAGTGTATTTGTCTTAAAGTGATTATGTTACTAATTATAAGGCTCACTAGTCTGTTTAACAGGAGTCCAAATAATTATAATTTGTTTGCATTCCCACCCTGCGTATTTTGATGCAATAAGAAAAACATTTTGTTGAATGATTAATCTTGTGCATGCCTCTCTGTATGTTTAGGAAAATTAAATGTCTCATTTTTGTTCCAAATGAAAGATTTCTGGTTTCACTGCTGTTGTTCTCAAGGTGCATTGGTAAATTCTGAAGAAACTTGAGGATAAAGCCATAGGGGGGATGATGGGAACAACTCAGTATGTTCCCAATAAAGTCCGTAACAAAATTCCTTTTGGTGTCAAATTCTTTTGCATAATTTATTTTGTTTTAAATAAATTTTGGGTTGAAGTTCTTATTTACAGGCTATCTTGAAGGAAAGGAAATCCTTCAGCCTTGGAAGCAATTTGGCAGCCAAGTTCCATTGCTCTTACTGGAGTAATTTGAAGGACAAAATTCATAGCAGGCTTTTCAATAAATGCTCAATTTAGGGCACCCTGGAATCAGCAGCAGCATCAGAAAACCCTGTGTGAACTTGGAACAGCCAAAGAATGTGTTATTTAATATTAGGAAAAAATTTGTCAAGATTTTATAAAAAGCTCAGCAAATTGAGGCAAAAGTACTGAAGTCACTTTCAGAGCTGTACTTCAGAAAATGACTTAAATGAGAAGTCAGCATTGTGAACTTAACTCCTTGTTTTATGGCCAAAAAAAAAAAAAAAAATGGAATTGTGTCTAGGAATCTCTCTGGAAGTTTGCTGAAGTTTAGGTAGCGAAATGCTTGCTTGGAAAAAAAGACCCAGCAGAAAAATCACAATTTCAAACTCAGATAATAGCTTCTGAAAATAGCTGGGCTGCCAGAATGTCAGAGCCTGGAATGAGAAGATTGCTAAGGGGAAATGGCAGAGTAACAAGGGGCCTTAGGAGATGCGAGGAGCTCGCGGCTTCATTTTGGTTTGAGGGAGAGAAAATTGCGTAGCACTACTTAGAGCATCTCTCATTCAAAGATCTCAAAGCTTGCTGAACCAAACATAATTCTGTGCAGACAGGTATAGACTGATGATCACTCTGCTTGTCATCGTGGTGCTGCTGGCCCTGCCCCAGCGCGTCCTGAGCATGGCCAGGTGCCAGCGGCACCGCCGGGCTCTGCGCGGCTGGGAAGGGGAAAATGCAGTGGGAAGAGGGGAAATGCAGGAGGGAAAAGGGAATCGCAGTTGGGAAGAGGGAAAATGCAGCTGGGAAGAGAGAAAATCCTGGTGGGAAGAGGGGAAAATGCAGCTGGGAAGAGGGAAAATGCAGCAGGGAAGAAGGGAAATGCAGCTGGGAAGAGGGAAAATCCAGCTGGGAAGAAGGGAAATGCAGCTGGGAAGAGGGGAAATGCAGCTGGGAAGAGGGGAAACACATTTGGGAAGAGGCTGGGGCAACAGAACTCACTGCAATGCCATCACTAAAGTCTGGACATCACCATGCTTCTAATGAAAAAATTAATAAATAAGTAATCAAGTGCAGGTGAAGATATTTCCTTTCTTCTGACATTTGTGTTTGTTATTGTGCCAAATGTTTCCTTTACTAGGAAGAAAATTGGAGCAGCCAAGATTCTTAATATTAAAAGACCTCAGCGGAACTGTTAAAATTCCATTCTGTTCAAAATTTTAATGCCAGTTGGCTGTATTATCTCTTTATAATTTTCTTCTTCAGTGCATACGCAACTGCATTAGTTGGTCATTTACCAACAGACTTGAAAGACCAATACTATTAGCTGGAAAAATAGCTAGAATTTTTTTTTAATGTAGGAGAAAAATGGAAGTGTTACTTTTGATGACGGTAGTGGTAGTAGTAGTATTTATCTTTTTTCTTTTATTTTTCCCCACACTTCCCCCATAAAGCATGAACTCCAATTTTATCTGCATTAGTGTGAGTAAAAACAGTGCACCCTCAAGTGAGATGCATAAATATAGCCCCTTTTACTATGCAAGCAATAACTGCACTTGTAACTCTCGTAAGAGCTGTTACGGTGCACGAACAGGTCCTGAGAGCACATTTGTCACGGTAATTTCAAATAACACACCTTCCCCCTAGAGTCTGCAGCCTGCAGAAAGACCTGGGGTGTGCAGGGCCCTTCCCAAAGCCACATTGGGGTGGAGAGAGGAAATCTGAGGAGCTCTGGTGCTCATCTGAATCCTGTCCCGGAATCTCAGAAAGCCCTCCAAGCAAAATGTTGTTTGATCGGTGCTGATAATACATTGTCAGGCGTTTAGGCAACATAAAACTGTTTATGCCGAGCTCCCTGAACCAGAAGGAGAAGGAAAGTTCCTAATGAAGCTCCCGGAGAGCCGAGCCCCGAGCGCTGGGTCTAACACTGTTTTTTCATCTGATGCCAGACGGCTCTAAATAGGTCTTAAAGCAGCTCCAGCAGTTTATGGTATTTAATAAATCTAATCTGTAAAACAGGTCACGTAAAAAAACCTAAAAACTTTTCTTCTAATTACAGTAAGATTTTATTGAATGCACATTATACATATAGATCATAATACTTATTAAAAAAAGACTATTAAGATTTTACAGTTCAAGATTTTAGAGGCAATGGGAACAGTGGAAGCCTAATGCTTTCTGAGAATCATATCTGCATTAGCAAGATAAAGGACAATTTAGGAAGATTACAAAAGCAATGATTTAGAGTACAACATAAAAATCTGCTGAGAACTAATTCGCAATGCCAGCTGCTGCTAAGCTTCTTAATCTTTATCTAGTTCAATTAAAATCTGAATGTTTGGGATTTCATTAACAACTGGGGACTTGGAAATTACATGCACTTTTACACTGTATTCAACTGCTTATGCACGTTACTGGAAGTTGCCCGAAATGTCTTCAGGTAGACTTGAGATATAATTAAAACTTAAGTACTTAAAGGATAATGCAGAGGTAAAAGAGGATTATTTTAATTTTTCTGTCAGATCCAATTGACAAAAAAAGAATCTCTCATGAGTTGAAATGAGTTGCAAACCAGTCAGAATTTTAATGCAAGGGATATTTATGGACGATTGTGTAATCAGATGTGCAGATCAAACAGCCTCATTGGAGGGCGGAGTGAATCGGATATTGTAATTGTGCCCTGTACTGCTGGTGTTTTTTTTGTGGAAAAACCACTTCACATCTATCGTTCACTTCTGTACTGATGTAACCACGCTGCTATCAATTAATTATGCATTTCAAAGAATCTGCAAGTAGGCCTTTCTAAAATTAAACTAAGCAAAGTGATGAACAAGCTTTTAATCACTTAATACTGTGTATAAAAAATAGTTTCTTTCCATTAATTCCTCAAGAATAATTCTTCTAAAAGTTTTTCAGAAGCAGAAAAAGGCTTTTTTTTTTTTCTTTTCCCTTCCTCATTGCTTTTCTCCTATTTTTCATGAAAAATTTATCCTTCAGTGGCATACCTGCTGATTTAAAGGAAGGAAATGAAATAGTGTTGGGCAGAGCAGCTCTGTATTTTGAAGCAGTTCATTGAAAAGAATGAAGATTTGGGTATTTGATGGTGTACAAGTACACTGACTTTTTCTTGCCTGAATCATGGAGTAGATGTCATGCTGGCTGTTATCAAAGATTAAAATAAGCTTCCTTCTTTTTCTTTCTTGTAAAGAGAAGACTGAAATAAATAAAATGAAGGGTATTGATATATCACAAATGGAAACAGTAAATGTGTCACTGGGGAGATGAGTGGGAGTTGAGAGCAAAGATAACTACAGACATGAAAAGTATCTGTACATTTGGCTTCAGATAGGAAAATCTGTGCCATGGATTGATCCTGCAGGAATAATAAATACACATTATCTGTAATTATTCTCAAACTCCATAAACCTTACTTTAATAGCATCCTTTGCATCTTCTTTTTTTTTTCTGATATATTTTATTTTTATGACACTGTCAGGCTTTTTAATTTTAATTCCAAGAAAATTGCTCCAGATGTTACAGATTTTGTCCCACTTCTGTTCTCTGGAGGCTGGGAGTTCCCTTCGGAGAGTTCAGGTGCCAGGTTGGAGAGTTTCTGTGTCTGAGATTATTTTTTTTTTTCTTCCAAGAAGATCACAGGCAGTGAATTTGCAACTTTTATTACAAATAGAGTTTTGGATGTAATTCCGCCTCACAGTATGATCCTCCAGCAGGAACCCATTTTCATTTGGGCATATTCCCTTGGGCAGAGCAGGAATTGCTGAGAGCAAACCATGCACGGTGTTTTTCTCGTGGTGATGTGGTGACAGCAGTTGGGCTTCTCAAGGAGTCAGAAACTTCCAGAGTTGGTGGAAGAGGCCATGGGTGCTCGGGGAGGGTGGCCCTGAGAGCTGCACCAGCATTAGATTAGGCTTGGCTTTTATCTCACCCCTGGGAGTGTAAAAGAGAAGTGATGTTCCTGGGCAACAGTGGAATTCCATGTCGGAATAAAATGGGGCTGCTTCGAGGTGAAGAGAAAATAGGAATATGGGGAAAAAAATATCGAGCTTGAGAGAGTAGAAGTTCCTTTGTGTGAGTGTGGGAGGAGTTGTCTTGGAATAAATCTCATGCAAATGTTTGTGTTTGAATTTGGCAAAGTAAAAAATACCTTTGTTTTTTTTAAACTTACATCCCACAATTATTACTTTTTAAATTTAAGAATACGATGTCAAATAGGGAAAAGCGTTTTTTGCTGCACATGTTGTAATGTGTTCTTTTACCAGTGGACACAACCGAGCAGTGCATGAGCCACCCGCGCTGCCGTGGCTGCACACCGAGCTGGGATCAGCAGGGATATTGAAACTGTTTATTGGGTTTCTTTCTGCTCTTATCAGTGTGATCACATTTTATGATGTCCTGAGGTCTTAAAATATCAAGAACCAACAGTAAGCAGAATTCCAAGTTCAGCTTTTCTGAAGAGCAGGAATTCAGTACAGGCCACGGCACTCTTGTGCCCGCCTGGTGACATGAGTTGGGGATGCAGTTGAGTTTCAACCCAAAATCTGAGTGCAGAGTTTTATTTCCTAATAGCAAAACCCCCTCAAACTTCTCCCATTTCCATCATTCAGTTCTCTCCCTCGCTTCCCTAACAAGGTGGGTGCCCAGCTCTGGGCTCTGGGCCACATCTGCCCAAGGATAACTGGCCAGGCTTGTGGCCACGTGAGGAAACCAGAAACGTGAGTTTTAGTGAAAACTTCAAAAATTTCACTTGTCCAGAATAAAAGATTTAGTTTTCATGCTAATGTATGTCTCCATACTGCTCTTTCTTTAATTTGTTAAAAAAATTTAAAAAGGATATTTTTAGGATGAAAAATAAACCAAACCAATAAAATATATTTTGTCCTCTTTTTCCTTTTTATAAAATGAAACCGGAGTGATTTTGAATAACTTCTGAGAAATTTCATCCCTTGAGTTGATTTTTTTTTCTCTCACACAGTTTTAATTTGAAATTTCACATTTGCTAATGACACATTTTTACTCTATCGGAAGATTGCCATCTACTGGCATATAAGAGCTTCTGGGGTCTGTTATTGTTCATAAATTCGAAAATTTAATAAAGTTTTTTATTTTCTCAGTTGATTTTGTTGATTGCATTATGCTTTGCAGAGTAGGGGCAATAGTAGAGGAAACATTAGCAGCATTTACTTGATCTTTCCAAGCGCTGTGCAATGTCTGCTTAATTAAAAGCCCATTGTAGCAACATATTGATGCTTCCCACATGAATGAGTTCTCTATTCCTCCAAATTAAGCCATATTTCATATTTCTATCCTATAAGTACAGAAAAATGCATTAATAAAAGGTTAAAAATACAATTTTTTTTCCTAAGCACGTGAAGTGATTCTGACTTTGTGGCACGTAACAGGTAGCTCAATAAACTACAGGGGGTAGAATTTAATAGTGTCATTCCAAAATTATGGGAGACACTCTCCCTCCTCAACTTAATTTGTAGTTAATCCTAAAATTCTTTAATTTTCTAGCTCTGGTGCCTCCCAGCATCCTCCCTACTCAGCAGAGCTCAAGGATCTCCAGACAAAAGTTAATTTTCTCCCCACCAGTTGTGAGGGGTCTGCTGCCACATCCCTTGAGCTGTGAGCAGACCTGGGGCAGTGATCCTGTGCTCCAGGGCTGAATGTTGGCAGCACCTGCAGCCACCATCATCCCAAACTGGGGACAGCTGTGGCATTGGGGGGCGGAGCCATCATCATCCCAAATTAGGGAAACTGTAATTGGGGGGCGGAGCCACCATCATCCCAAATTAGGGAAACTGTAATTGGGGGGTGGAGCCACCATCATCCCAAATTAGGGGAAATGTGTCACTGGGGGGTAGAGCCACCATCATCCCAGACTGGGGGCAGCTGTGGGTGATGGGCTGCAGGTGTGTGCCCTGGTGGTTTCTAAGAAGGCCAGGGCAGGGTTGGGTGCCATTCTTTGCTGATGGAGGCTGGGGGTGGTGTCTGCACTTCTGGCCAGGACTGTGACTCTGAAGCAGGTGAGAATACCCCCAAAGCAGTCAGAATTCTGGTTTCCTTGTCCAGTTTTTTGGTGTACCTTGATGGTGAGATGCTCGGTGTGCTGCCTTGTCTGTATTTTGAATTTAAATGTCCGTTTTATGCAAGGAATGACTTGGGTTCCTTGCATGTGGCTTTGCTGTCCTTTGCAGGGATGTGGCACCTAAAACTCAGCTTTAACTGAGCTGGCTCATGTCCTGGCCTGCCACTTGTGACCTCTGTGGATTTAGAGCTCTGTAAAGGAAGGTTTTGTGGTGCCGTGGAAGGGACTGTGCTGTTTTTTGCTGAGGGCGGGGGGCTGTGATGGAGGTGTTTTTGTTTGTGGCAATGGTGACCACAAAAGCATCGACACTGAGCAGGCGAGGCTGGAAGTGTGAACGTGCTGCTGCTTTTTCAAGTGCTCTGAAGGGTACAAAAACACTGAAGGGTATAAAAACCCTGCCTTGTTTGGGGAGTGTGTCTGGGGTGAGGTGTAGGTAGCATGTGATGATGGAGCTGTTTCTGTACTGTAACTATTCGAGCTTTGTGGAATTGGAAAGTAAACAGTCATGTAAACCTTGTGGAACTTGCTGAGATGTTAACTAAAGCTGCCCTAGGGCTGCCTTCTCACATGCACTCTGGTTGTTGATTTTGTGTCTCCTATTCTGATTTTGTTCAGGAATTTGTTGCTTTTGTGTCTTAGTCATCTTGATGGAGTTCACTCCTCTTAGTATCTGTTGTTTCTTTCTTATATAAGAGGGCTGATCTGCAAAGGATGAAAATAATGGTAAAACAACATGTACATCTACATAAAAACATGTCTTAAGGTTCTTCTGTGTGAACTTCGTGGAGGGTTTTTATTTATTCTGGATGTTGCTGGCACCACGCTTTGATTTCTGCTGGATAGAGAGTTGTCAGTTCCACGCTGTAGATGCATTTGCTGCTAATTATAAACATCCTTCTTGGCTCCTAAAGGCGAGCAGGCTTTCCACCATTTGCTCACATAAGCCTGTTTTACAGTTCTTTGGTGTGGAAGTATTTGGAGTGGAGAAGAGTGGGGAGATTTACTGAGAGGCCATAAGGCACGAGCCTCCAACCTGCAGCTGAGCTGCCTGCGATAGCTGGGTGCAGAGTGAGAGCAGCGAGCTGCCTTCTCTCGGGCAGTTCAGGGTGTTCTGGTGTGCACCCGCTTGGGCAGACACCAGATCCATGCCTGGGGGGCTCCTGGCTGAAATCCCTCGTGCCCAGGGATGTGGCAGTGTGAGCTGAGCCCTTGAACCAGCTGCTCCCTGTTCCATCTTTCCATCTCTCTGCTAAAGAGAACATTTACCTCTGTTTTTTTTTTCTAATTTTTTTTTTAACCTCTCATCAGATCAATATTGACTTTCTCAGTTCTTCAAGCAGCACCCTCTGAGAGGCAAGTGCTGATTCCCCCCCTTCTGTAACAATCCCTACAAAGTAAATGCATGTTTACAGTGGAAAATGGAGCAGCACATTAATGTGGTGATTGATTGACGTGAAAATGCAGTTCTGTGATTGATGAGACAAATGCACGTTGCTCACAAAAGCTCTAAGGAAATGTAGTCTATACCATACTCATTATTACAGATTTTTTAGTGTGGGGGTGTCTTTAGTTTTTTTTTTTTTTTTAATTATAAGCAGTCAATTTAGTTCCAATTATAGTATGAGCTGCAGTAAGTCTTGCTGTGGTGCTGGTGGTTAATCACAGATCAACAGGCATAAATCATGGAAGACAAGTCTTGGCTATTAAGAGATGGATCATTCATTAACAGAAGCATTGTTCTGGTCTCCTCCATGGCACGCAAAAGTCTCATGTCCCTTAAGATATTCACAGTGCTGGCATTGGCCTGTAACACATTTCAGTATCATTAGATGTACTGTGGAGTGAAAATTCCCTCGCCTGTGTGAGTTACAGGAGCAGTTTGAAGTTTCTCTGCTCCTGACTTGCCCCAAAATTCCTGTCAAGATGCAGATCACGAATTATTCAGGCACGCACCTCTTCTGTGGATAAATATATTAAAAGGTGGTGGGATGAGAACGTTGAAAATGAGGACAGACTCTTAACTTTTCTTTTTTTGGTAGTGATAGAATCTCACCCTTGGTGTGTCCTGAGCTGAATCTTAGCAAAAACTTCATGCAGATAATTTCAAACTTGTGAATCACTGTTGCTCTTGTGATTTTTTTTTTTTCTATTTTTTTTTTTTCTTATTGGTGCCCAAGCACAATTTTTATTTAAAGTAAGACTGAATAAATCTTTGGCTGGTGTGTAGTGGGGGGAAGGGTAGGAAGAGGAAAGAAACTCATCTCCTCAGCTGCTTGTTTTTTGGTTTTTTTTTTAATTTTTTCCCCTTCATTGAGAAATGCACCATCTTTTGAGGAAAGCAAATCCTTGTGCTTGCTGTAGGTACAGCAGATTGCCTTTGGTGGTGATGCTTTAGCAGGACAGTCATGTTGTTGATGGATTCCAATGTTTGATGGTAAATAAACTTGTTAATAAATTAAATTAAACATGAAACTGAATAACTGAAGTATTTTCCCTGCTTTGTTTGATGCTGTGAAAAGGGATTGATCAAATGCCTGCTGCAATCTATGGGAGTCTGTGATTCTGAGGGGTTTTGGAACAGGATTAAAGCTGTTTACTTTGGCTGAGTTGATTTCCAGGAAGGTGAGCTCACAGGTCCTTGTGGGCTTTTCAGGCCCTTCAGGTGTGTGACTGTGCCTATAACAATGACCTTTGGTGACCAACAGAAGGTGGGGAAGGGAAGCAGCTTGGTCTCTAATGCCTCTCCCCTCTCACTACTACTTGCAGGAGGAGGAGCATTTCTCTCAAAAATAGTTTTCTTGCTGTTTGTTGTGTGCCTCAACAGCTCCTTGCCTGTGAGCCCATGAAAAATGAGTTTGTGCCATGGATCATTTACCATTTGTGCCTGGATTTGCATTCTGGAATGTGGCTCACATCTGATAATGAGTTCCTCCTCCTCCATGGCATCTCTCCCTGGCTGCACACTATTACTTCCTCACAGGCTCTTGCTGGGTGGGGTCCTAGGGCTGCCCTGAGCACTCTCTTTCTGGGGGTCTGGAAAGCACTTGTACGGCCTTAGGAGGTTTTTGTGCAGTTCTTCAGTAAGTGGCAGAGATGATAAAACTTCCTTCTCTTACTGTGGCATTTCGTGGATAAATTCAGACCTGGTTCTGGGGGGTGACTATCGAATAACCTGCTGCTCACTGGTGCTGTGTCACACACCCCTGGCAATGTCCTGAAATGTGTGTTTAACCCTGTCCCGTGTTGCCCTGGGTGGAGGTTTGTTCGGTGACAGCAGTTTTTGTACGTGTTCTGCAGAACAGACATCTTGTTCAGTACAAACCTGAACATCTGTGGTTTTAAAAAAGGAATAAAAGATTTGCATGGCTTCTTTTTAAAATTAGGGACTATATTGTATCTTTGTAGCAGGTTATGCAGCAGCCTTGTTCCTTTTACTGGTAAAATAGGAAAGTTTATTGAGTACAGCCTTTATTTTACCAGTTGGTGAACCTCCCATCCTAAACCTGTAAAATATTACTTGAACTGTAGCATGGTACCTACAGCAGGGCATCCCAGGTCATGATTTAATAAATCTATATTTATGCAATATATTGTTTATTGTATGAAAATCTGACCTCGTTAGCTGCAGTCCTTTTCCATCTCAGTTGTTATCTGAAGTGTATAATAATGAGGAGAACATCATCTCAATCTATCAGTGCAATCAGACAAAGAGATTCTGTTGCAAACTCGGGGAAGATTGTGTCCCAGATGGGAACAGCAAGTTTAATTACTGACAATGGAATGAGTATGAAATGTTTCTGCACGCACAGTTCTGGACAATGCACCGCTTCAAACCCAGGCAACTTGGGTTTTGCAACATTAGGCTGGGAAGAGTCAGAGGATGGTAATCCCCTAAACTGAGGCTGAGTGAGAGTGTGTGTGTGTGACTGGAAAGCTGTGGAAATGCTAATGAATTCATTGAGCCAAGTCGGTGAAATAGCTAAACATCTAAAGAGCAAATATCAAGCACTGATATTTATGTAGAGATAGCGCAGAAAAACAGTTCGCTTCCGAGAGGGCCCTGTAAAGGTTTTTTTTTTAAACAGAGAGCCTTGTTTTGGGTGTCTGCCTTACCCTGAGAGCTCACCTTGGTGGTGGTGCTGTGTTTTTTCTTCTGTAGGAAACAAGCGTGCCTGTGTAAGGTAGGAGTCACTGAGCAAATCTGCCGATCTAAGCCCAAAAATCTTATTAGGCTGTGACTTAAGAGCAGCACAGTAAGAGCTGTAGTTGGAGGCCATGTATCCAGGCTACAGCTGCAAAAAAACCTGACCAGAAGTTGATTACAGGCTCTAATTCTTCCAGGACTTGCCGAACAGCTGCCCGTTGGCATCTCTCTTGCAATCCAGGAGATGAATCCCTCTGTGTGCTGGAGGTAACGACCTTCTGGATGCTTTCTAATAAAACAATGAAGAGCTGACTTTATCATCCTTAAAGCAAATTACTTCTGCAAAATGCTTTACAAATACCAAGGGTGCTCTTTAGATAGGGATGTCTTCTATTAAAAAGTCTTGAATATTTTTTGCCCTTAAGTGGAGAAGCTTTCTCAGTCCAGTGAGGTGTGTAGGAATAGCTCATAGAGAGAGGACAGGGGTGTGACCTGTCTACAGGAGCTGTGCCATCAGATTGGTTTTGGTTTAAGTTGTCGTAAAGAAGGTGCAGTAAATTAAATTTTGTGTTTCAACTCTTTAGTCCTCTTCAGCTAATTACATCACTTTCATTTCTCTACCTAAGTGATCTTGGGTAAAGGTGTTGCGATAAGTCCATCAGTGGCTTAAATGTCTGTGTCTCTGTGTGATGGGAAGATGACAGTGATGGCACTGCAGGATTGGGGTGTAGTGGGAGGCAAGTGGAGGCATTTCCTCACCAGTTGGAATGCCGGAGCCTGCCCTGTGCCCAGCCCTTGTTTTGGGGTGGGTTCTGGTTTTGCTGCTGCTGCAGATGGCTCCGTTCCCAAGTACTTCGCTTATCTGTTTATGTTAATATTGGATAACAAGGAAAACACGAGGCCTGGCCCCAGTGTACGACTGTGGGCTTCCTGCTGACTTGTTTATGCCTTCTCATCCCACAGGTTTGTCTGTTGTCATAGTTTCCATTTTCTTTCCGTTTTCAAAAGCAGGACAGGAGGTCTCTATGGAGACACGCATCAGTTCCACTCTGTGCACCAAACTGTAGGGGTTGCTGTAAGAGCAGAGCTGTGAACATGCTCCATCCCCTGTGGAAGCCCCAAACATTGCCATGCTGACATCTCCAATCCCCAGAGTCACCGGGAATTAACATTTCAAGGTCGCAGCAGCTTTGCTGTAACAACACTGTCTGCTATTACCTCATTGGAGCAGCAACATGGAAACAGAAACATCATCTCTGCACAGCACAGCTCCAGCTCTCAGGGCTTTTTGTTAACTGCAGAAAAGACACGATCCCAATGCATTCTTAGAATTAGTACAAGGAACTTCATCCAAAATTAGAGTTAAATGGGATCCCAGTGACTGGGGCACGAGGAAGAAGTTTTTTGGAGATGGCTTTGCCATGGAGATGGATGTTCATAGCTGGTGTGTGTGTGTGTGGTCACTCCAGCTCCTGCCCAGAGGAGCTGTGCTGCTGAGCACTCTTGTAGAAAGGATGGCACTTATGTCTCCAAGCCCTTCTGAGCAGCAAATCTGGAGACAGGGAGGGGTCTGTCCCACCTGCTGTCCTTGTTGTCAGCCCTGGGATGGATATGATGGGAAATGCTGTCAGGTCTGGCTCCAACACCTTTTATTCCTGTAATGGTGTGGTAGATGTTACAGGTGTAACTTTTGGAAGTACCCAAACAGCTCAGGAACCAAAATCCATCAGTAGTGTAATCACTGAAATTCGGGTTCCTGCTTCACTGACTGCTCCAGGTGTTACTCTGTCACAGTTTTGGTTTGTGCCTATCTTCATCTGAAATAGAACTGAGGGCCTAGGGAAGTGTGTGTTCATAAATACGTATGGATATATATATATGTACACGTGTATTTCTCCCTGACCACCTTTCATGTGTGCTTATCTGCAATCACAAATAGCTGTACAGGAGAAGCCTTTGCTCCCAAGGCAGATAAAAAGGGGAAATTGTAACTGCAGATGCTGTGAGAGCAGAAGGATTGAGTTGAAGAGGATGGGTTCAATCTCAAAACTCCACCACACAAGGAGTAAGAGTTACCTCTTGTCACATGTTTCAGTTTTTTTCTCCCAGAGGCAATGATACTGATCTTCTATGACACCTACTTTGGGGTCCCGAATGAGCTCTTAGTCCTGATGCTGACAGAAATATGATTTATTGTTAGTTTACAGCATAAGCTGTACAGTTGAATTTCACATCCAGTTTCCTGGATAGCACTTACTTAACTACCTAGGTGTAGTTTAAATACTGTTCTGGCTAAGTGGGACCATAAGGAATGTCTAAAAAAAAATCAAAACTAAAACACAAATCAAAAAACCGAATCAGTAATTGGAAGGTGATCTGATCAAAATCAGTGTTATGACCCCAGTTAAAAAAAATTTAAAAATCAGGAGTTCTAGGCTCTGGTGTCACATAAAGCACCCAGAACTTGTCAAACCAGATCAGCAGTTCCTGAGATGGCACCTGAAGCTGTCCTCAGCTGTCGCTGGTACCACAAAGCTTTGTAGCACAGATTCAGAGGTAGAACAGACTCTGACTGTACAGGATTGGTTGTGAAGTAAAG
Source organism: Origma solitaria (assembly GCA_013397895.1). Taxonomy (NCBI): domain Eukaryota; kingdom Metazoa; phylum Chordata; class Aves; order Passeriformes; family Acanthizidae; genus Origma; species Origma solitaria. Next base: position 210,228 of record VZRL01005688.1, on the reverse strand, counting down.
GTCAGCTTCTGCTGTCTGATAAATCTGCTTTCTGTTAACCTCCTTGTGTGCTGTGAAATTAAGGTTAATTCAGATGAAGTCATCAAGGAATGTTTCGGTGGGCAGAGGGTTGGAGCAGTGACTCCGAGCCTCGCACGGGTCACGAGGGGAGTGGTCCCCGTGGGCTGCTGGCAGGAGATGAAATACTCCTTTTGCTCCCGGAATGTCAGCTTTGAGCCTGTGCTGCTGCCTCCCACCAGGCACAGGTGGTTGGGGCTGTCACAGCGTGCAAGTGGAGCAGGTTAATTCCAGGTCCCAGGGAGCTCAGCTTCTTGGCGTATTTTCCCAGGCAGAGACAATTAGGGGATTAAATCCACCTTTATGTTGTAATCCGAGTCTTCAAGGCTCTGTTGTAATGGGGAGAGCCTCCAGGGAGAGTGGGTTTGTCTCGAGCTTTGTCTGGTGTGGGCCATCCTCTGGGAATGTCTATTGGAAGGGCCCACTGGGAATGGTTTTTATTGCATTTCTTTATACTTTTAGGATATCCCTGTTCCTCTGCTATTGATGAAACATTAATCCAAGTGTAATGCTTTGGGCAGCGACTTTGGCCTGTGTATGGTGTTGAAGGAGTGTCAGAAGGTTGGGTGGAAAAAGTGAACAGAAAAGTCCTGTGACTTACTGACATACTTCCATTTTCTAGTCACTTTTATAGATATGATCAAATATAAGAGCTGGAGATAGGAGCAAATAAAAATCGGCACCAAATCAGATAACAAAATTTTGAAAAGGTCAAATTAATATATTTTTACAGCTATCTCTCCCGGAATGGAGGAGGCATTAAAATTCTGATTATAAGTTCTCGTGAGAATGGATTGTAATGAGAACAGGAACCAGCACATAATAAATCCACTCTCCTGGTAATAATTTAACTATCACAGTAACTGGTACAAATGTAATTCATTAATTCATTTTTATCACAATTTAAGGACTGAAATCTGGTTGTTATTGTGTGGCATTCTCATGCCATATCTGGGGTGGTTTTTTTGTCGCTAGAGTTGAAGTTCTGAGATCCCTCATAAAGCAGATGGATGCAAACCTCCTTGGAGTCTTCCTTACCACAACTGCTGCCTTCTATGAAGTTCTTATTTCACTTAAGATGGGGCTGAAAGAATATTAAAAAGTAGTTCTGATTTGTGTTTATTTAGGACAGATGGCTAATTTAACTAGTCTGATCTCAGTTTTTTTTAATTGGACTTCATCCAGCGGTCCTTGATAGTCTTAGATCTGAATTCAACATTTCTCAGAGTCATCAGATGCAAATAACAAAAGTAATTAAAAGACTGCCTCGAAGTGTAAATATCCATTAAAAAAGTGTGAAATTTTTGTTAATAACATTTGTGGAGCTTTCGATATTTTGAAGAGTTTTAGTTGCACTGACAGTAAAGACTGACACCAAATATGGTGAGTGGTTTTATTTGTTTATTTGCTTTTTTTCCCCCTGCTGCTTCCAAAGTATGTTTAAAAAGACGCTGTAACGTGCCTGATGGTCGTAAAACTTCTTGCCCTTGTTTTAGCAGGGTGGTGAAAGGAGGGATGATGGGATTTTTGGAGTCAGGGTGGTTTCAGGATTTAGGAGTGATGCTCTCAACATTGATTTTATCCCCTGAAGCTCCTGTTTGCGGTCCTTTGTCAGGTCCTTAGGGCTTCCTGTGCTCCCGCTTGGGAGCTGCTGATGAATGTGGCCTGTGTGTCTGTCACAGAAGACATTTATATGACAAAATTATTGTAATCTGTCAATTTAAGACAGCTAGTTTTGCTTTATAGATTTTCAGGTTACTTCAGAGTGTCTGCTGCCTTTGCCAAAACCAGGGAGAACAGCTCATTATTAGTAAATACTTGTGGTTGGGGCAAACCCTAGAGCAATTAAAATGTGTATTTTAATCTGTAGTGCTTTGACATCATGAGCAAAACCTTGGCTCTGCTGTATTCAGCAACAGAGCTCCTTCTTGATTGGAGCTGGATTGTTATTTATGCTAAAATAGATGGATGGGAGATACAAAATTATAAAATTCCTATTAGGTGATTCTTTTTGTTGTTCAAAACACTGAGCACATTTCCTCAGCCCACCCTGCCTGTGTCAGGCCCTGCCCTGTGAGCATTGGCTGCTGCTGTGCTGGAGCTGCATTTTCTGGCATCTTCACCATGGGATGTGTGGCTTCATCTTAATAAACATGTCCCCAGGAGCTCCTGCCTGAGGAAGTGCCCCTGGAGAGTTTCCTTCTCTCATCTGTACCAACAGAGCAGTGATTCCAGAATCTTCATTAATATTATCAATGTTTAGAGGCATTAATGATGATTCTTGTCCCAGGCATAGGCTTGATAGAAGATTGTGCAGATAGTGCAAGTACATGGGGTGTTTTTACAGGGATTGCTTTAAAAATTGATTGGAGAGAGTAGATGTAGTTTTAATTATTAACTGTAGGTACTGATAGATCTGCCTTGTAAATAAAAAGGTGTTCTCATGAAGTGTCTCTTTGTTGTGCTCGTTGGAAGCTTAGGTTCTTCACATTGTCTGCTATGTATGTAGTGCTAATTTCATCAGTGAAAGTCTATTTAGATGACAGAATTTCCTAGGTTTTAGATCCAAACTCTTTTTGTCCTTCCCACTCCTTCAGAGACAGTCTGTGTATTATATTGCAGGTTTTCTATTTTAAAGATCTTTTAAATACAATATTGTTGAGATCCTAAGGAAAAAAAATTAAAAAGGAAACAGCGCAGTAAACAAAGGCACGATTGGAATGTGTACTTGAGTGACGCTGAAGCTCTGAGTGGAGGCAGTAAATATTTCTCATAAGGCACAGAGTGATGGAGCAGTGGCTGTAAACCACTTGTGGCTGCAAGAACAGCAGTGGCACTCGGGTCAGGAATTGGATGTGCAGATTTCCAGCAGCAGGGAAAGGTGGTTTGCTGCGGATTTTCATTTTGCACAGCACTGCCTGTCAACAAAACACTTTTAATTTTGATTTTGCATCCCAGAACAATTTTCATTGCCCAGGCATCACCCTGAGGGTAACTCTTTAAGGTTCCTTCCAACACAAACCATTCCATGGTGTTGCTTCCTAACTCTGTTTCCTTTCTACTGTAAGTCAACATAACTTCATTGAAATTCAGGTTTCCAGATGGAGAAAGTGGGAAATAGCTTAGAATGGTTGATTTTGGCTTATGGAGACTCCGAGAGTCCCAAGTTCCAAATTCTGTGAAGGTCACTCAGTTGCTGGGAACTGGCTCTGGCTCAGAAGCTCCAGCCAGGGAAGCTGCAGAGCAGAAGAGAGAGCCCTCCAGTAAAACCTCTTGTTTTTAGCTATTTTCATGGCTACAGGAACTTAACTGTGGAATATTTCTGTGCCTCAGAAGAGCAGTGCAAGGTTTGTTTCTGTCAGATGCAAAAAAATTTTAAAAAGTGCTTGAGTTTCCACTTTAACCTCAAAAGATCTTACAAGGCTTTTTTGCCCTGGCAATATTTTGCCACGTCAAATCTCCCAGTTTTCAACAGGGTACAAGAACAGTTTGTATTTTAATAAACACGATGACTGAGATTTGTTGCTGAGTGAAACTAATAAGATGAAGGATGTTGACAAGTCATGGATTTGTATTGTTCAGCCTGAGTATAACTTGAAAGCTCAGCAGTACTGGACAAGCACAACTACTGAAAATGTGAATATATTTACATGATTTGATATGAAATATTGAAGCCAATTTGTTAATGGGCCACTTCAGCGCTTGTTTTTATATATTGAATAAAAAGCAGTAAGTCAACTGTAATGTAAAAACACACATTTTAGTTTGGCTCTGTTTTTAGCACTGAGCCACATATTCAGTATAACAAGGAAAGCAATAACCTCCTTTTGATTTGATGATATACAGCACCTTTTATGTAAACCCATGAAAAGTGATTACTGGTATCATGAGGAAACAGCACCTTAGGGAGATTACCAGGCGAGGCAAGCAGCTGGAACCCATAATCGCCTAAAAGTCTGATTGTCTGTGGCTTGCCATGTCTTCCCTAGGGGGCTATATGTAATACTTTTTTTAATTATGCAAAACAATAAATTCTTTGAAAATTTTGAATTTAAAAATTTTTGGTAACCATGAAATTTAACTGTGTGTTAAGCCAGCTGTTCAACAGAAGCTCTAAGTTAAGGACTCTGCAAAATTTGTTTTTGTATAGAAATGACATATTTCCTCTTGTTTTCTTGACATTTAAGGTTAATTATTACAGCAGTTTACCTGAAGTTAAATTTAATTGGAGGAAAAATATTTCTAATCCATTTGATGGGGGGTTTTTCAAGCTAAATTTGAAGAAATATAATTTCATTTTCACTGAAATAAGCCTAGCTTTGTTGGTATTTGTATTGATTTAATTAGATAACTTTGAAAGAAAGGGACAACTTGAGTGTAGATAGAGCAATTGTATTTTTTTTGTGGGGTACAAATCTCTTGAGAGGTGTTCCTGCCTGTCTGTTGACCTGGTGGCTGTGCCCTGCTGTTGCTGCTCTGTCAGTGAGTGAGAGGCTGCACTCTGTGCCTTTCCTATTGGCTTTAGCCCATGCAAATTCCCTGAAATTAAGAACCATGATCTGTGCTTAAAAAGGAGAAGTGAGATCATTCTTAAAATCCTCCCACAGCGATATTTCAGTGTATTACTAGGAGGGTAAAACACCCAGATCACTCCTGGCACATCCAGTGCTGTGAATTATGATGTTTTAATCATGGCCTGGGGCTGTGCAGTGCCCTGAGCTGAGTCTCTGCCTGTTGGACTGTGCTGCCTCCATGGAGGGAGCGATTCCCTCGGTGCTAATCACAGAATATCGAGCTCCTGGGGTGGTGACACACTGCAATGAAACAAAAATTACTATTTTCAGCCGGGCAGCTTGCTCCCTGTTGACTTGAAAGCCCTGATGTCAGGCTGCATGCTGCTGACTCCAGAAGTGCTTCGGAGAGGGATTATCATAAATTCAGATACCTGCTAGAGATACCTGCCTGGTACATTTGTGTCTGTCAGCTCTTTTTCAGGATGCTGATTTTCCTGGCGGTTTGTTGTATCCATTTTTTGGATCTCAGAGGGAACTGTCCAAGAGGCACTTGGAAAAAAAAAGAAAAAAAAGGTGCTGGAGCTTCTATTGTTAAAACTTCTTTCTGAATCTTCCAGGAGGGTGTTCCATTATCTCTGCAGCTAGAGGTGCTACTGCAATCTTCAAAGCCAGCTGTTGGACTTAACAATATAATTTTCACCTGAAACTTTTTGTTCTCGCAGGTGATAATGATTAGGAGTTGTATATTAAAATTTCTGCTTTTTTTTTTTTTCCCGGGGATGAGGTTTTAGCCAGACATCAACACAGACAGAACAACTGTGTAGCTGATTGCTGCTTTCTCTTCATCTCAAATGCCCTGTTGTAAGTAGCTGCATCATTCCTGAAATGTCATCAGAAAGAGCTTGTCAGACAATTTCCATCCCTCAAAGGCAAACTCGAGGTGATCTGAGTGTATAATTTGCATGTTAATTTAAATGTGTGAACTGGTTTGGGGTCAAACCCACGGGTTTGATGAAAGCATTGAGAGAAGGTTATCAGACATTTCAGATGGGCGAAGAACAGGCATTGTGTAAGGTAAACATCCACAACTTGTCACTTGTGGGAGTTTGTTCAGAAGCCTCAGTTCCAGAATTTACATTTTCTGATGTACAGCTGGCATTTCCTTAAAGACAAGTAAGTGTCTAAGCACATTCTTCAAGAATAGTTCTGGGAGTTATGGTGGAGGAAAGACAGTTTCCAAGTAGCCATCTCTGTTTATGATCAATAATTTTGTGACAATTCATGTATAAATTTAATTTCAAATGCGGTTCTTGCTGTGTGTGATTCTACCTTTCTCTCACTGGTGGAATTATCAGTTACTTAAAAAAAATGTTGAGCTTTCTTGGTATTTGAAGTTCCTCTGATTATGTAGCCCTGAATAGAGAGAGAACAGTTGAAATTCTTCATTGCATGCCTTTCTGCAGGTAAATTCTAGTACTGAGAAGTTAAATTTTCACTAAACTGTACTTAGAGGTTAGGGTAAAGGGTATTGCTGTTGTATGTGGATTTTTTTTTTTTTTTTAAAGAGTTTAAATCCATCCTGAATTGGAGGGAAAAGGATCGTTTGGCCTAATCATTCTTGCCTGCCTCTAATTTCTCTAGTTTTATCATAGCTAGGACATTAAAAATCATTATGGGCAGAAACTTCACACGCCAGCTGCTGGACTACTCATAAATTCTACTCTGGGACCAATACTTTTCACTCATCTTACTCTTAGTCCGTGATTTTTGTTAATTCTTTGTTATTCTTGCTTTTAAATGTTCCTCCCTTCTTTTCCAAATTAACATGCTGTGTGATGTTCCAGTCTGAATCATTATGGGATGTTAGAGGGATCCTGAGGTAGAGCAGGACAGGCACTTAACCTCAGTGGGAGGGATGGGTGGTAATGATGGCTTAATGGCAGCAGCACACACGGAATTTCAATCAGTTGGCTCCAGGTTTAGTGCGCTGATATTAAATAGCAATAATTCATCCAGTATTGCATTGAAATGGCACCACAGAGTGTCTTTGCTGAGCACAGAGCAAACCCCCAGGAAGTTGTGGTGTCTCTGGGCTAAAGGGGCTCAGATCCAGCTCTGAGAGGCCTCACGGATCCCAGCAGAGGGAAGGCATGAGAGGAGGAGCCAAAGATGGAATGAGTGAATTTCTGTGTTGCTAGGTTTTAATTTTTAGGTATTAACAGCTAATTGATACGATCATTTGACAGTAGGATTCATTTCTTTCTGGTGTGATTCCAGAATCTCCAAGCAAGGCTGTTTTGAGGTTTTGATACCTGGAGCCTCACAAGAGAACACGTAGAAGAATGGAATTGCCCTGAGTTGCACCTTTTATAGTGTTCCAGGTTTTTCATGTTGTGTATGGCTTTGGCAGGTCTGGAAAAATAATGTAGAGGTGGGGAAGAAATTGTCCCACAGGAGCCCTGAGCAGCTGCACATCCTTTATGAGGATCTGCAGCCCTGCTGAGGTCTGGGATCACAGAATAATTAAATTGTGTGGGACCTCGAGGTCCTCTCCCAGCCCTGCTGCTCAGGAGTGCAGGTGGTGGCTGAACCAGAACTGTTCCAGAGGTTTGGGATTGTTGCTTCCTGCCTGGATAAACCGAGAAGGGTGTGCTCTCCACCCTCTGTGCTCACCCTTCCTGTGCTGCTTTGGGGCTGTCTGCAGGGTTGGATTTGGGGTTAATGCAGACAGTGAGAATGTGGGTTGCAGACATAGATTATGTGCATCTCTTGGATGCACAGCACAGGATTATGATGATGAACATCTGCGCTGTTGTGAAAAGCTTCTGAAGTTTTGTATGACTGCGAGAACTGAGCGTTTTCACTCTCGTCTGGGAGGGTAGAACCTGGCTGGGAGAAGAAGGATCAGGTGTTCCCGGGGTGGTGTGGATTTCGGGGTGTCCTGCACCCGCTGCAGGCACAGCAGTGCTGGGACAAGCTGTGACATTGCTTTCCCTTCAGGAGGTGTTGGGAGAGGTATTGATCTAGTTCAGTCTCACTCACTTGCTTAGTTTGTGTGATGAGATTTTAATCTCTTTTAAAGAAATAACTAAGGTTACAAAGCTTGAAAAAAGATGTGTCAGGTGTCTGTAAACCACTTTGGAAATTTTCTGTCTGGGAGATTATGTGATATGGTGCTACTATTTTTTTTTTTTTAATTTTTGTAACCATAACCATATTAAAAAAAATAATCTACATATTTTACCTGGAGAAATTGTTCCAGAGCACAGTTCTTGTGAAATGTTAATGAAATACTGTCTGTGACCAGCTCTGTATTTTTCCATTCAGGATCACAGCAGAAATTCTCTTTAAAAACTAATATTTGATTTTTATGTCAGCATTGGCAGAAGAAGAATCCTGATTAGGCTGCTCCAGCCTTGCCCTTTTGCTTTACTCATTGCTTTACTGACTGAAAGGCAGTGACCAAGATAGCTGTGTGAAAGGAGCTCCATGCTTCCATATTCCTTGAAAATAAACAAAAATCATGCCCTTATGCTAAATGGAGCTGCATCAGCTCATTTAAATAACCGATAGTCTGTTAAATGTTTTTATTTGGAGCAGGGAATTAAGTAATTCTGGAGTCAGGTTGGTAAACACTGCGGTCTGGCAATTAGGAAATTGATTGGGGCCCTAATTCACTATAAAACAGTCCATCTTCTTCTGGGCCTGTAAATATCTCCTCATTGCTTAATTCTACAGTCTCCTTAATGGGAAACCTGGTCATTTGTGAGGAATCAGCTGTCCATGTGGTCGGCTCATCTGTTTGTCTTACTCTTTTTCCAATGTTGATTTGCAACAAAAGCAATTTGGTGCAGATAAAAAAAAAGAGCAAATGGTAATGGGCTTGAAGCTGAAAGCTCTTAGCTTTTAACACTCAAGCACTCAAAGTGGAGGATTTGGGGATAAAGAGACTTTACTTATGGGTTAGAGATCCTTTGTTCTGTGCTTGATTGGTTGTTTTTCTTTGGCTTGGTTTTGCTATAGTATTAGTAGATGGCAGGTTGCTTGCGAAGTAAAGATACTTAATTCTAGGGTCTTGAGCTCATAAAACATTTTTAAAAATGCAAAGGCAGCACTCACTGGAGGCCCTTTGGCACCCATGACACTGTGTCAGGATTATGGATTACTGCCAGTCGTGCATTTCAGTCTGAAAAATTGCAGTTTAGCTTTCTGAAAACACGCTGATTTTAAGAGCTGTCCATGCTGCTTAAACTGCTTGTACCAGGACCCAGGGCCTCCTGTGTTCATGGGAGCTGTACTCACTGCTGGAGTTGTGCAGTGTAACTTCCAAGTGATTTCATGAGAAAAGGAATAAAATTAAAATATAATCCTTGAAAAATATATATACCAAAAAGATCACGTGTTGCTTATATATGATGCTTTTTCATCAGACTTGAAAGTGGCCAATTTCAAGGTTAAGCAAAGCTTATTATTGGATCCAAACAGCATCTCAGTCAATTGTAAAATGAACTTTTAAACCCTTGGCTTTTGAAACCTATATTAAGCAACAGGGAAAAAGTATTAATTGCTAGGAAAATGAAAATGCAAGCATGAGCTTCATTGTTCAGAGGCAGGACTGACATTTGCAGCATCATCTTAGACCTTTAGGAGAGTCATTCATGCCAGCTCCAGGCTCCTGCTGGAGTCTGCTCTGCCCGAGCTGGGGGAAGGGTCCCCCCTGGCCAAGCAGCAGGAAATGGAGCGGTGGCTCTGTTGTTCCCTCTTGTCTCTGCACTCATCCTGGTGGCCTGTAAAGAACTGCTCCATGATACAGCCTGGGTGGGTGGCACCTGAGTGCCTCCTGCACCAGATGGAAGGAAGGAGTTTTGCTCTGTGAGTGGCGAGGCCCTGGCACAGCTCACCCAGAGGTTATGGCTCCCCATCCATCCCTGGCAGTGCCCAAGGCCAGGCTGGACAGGGCTTGGAGCACCCTGGCATCCTGGAGGATGGCCCTGCCCACGGCAGGGGGTGGAAGGGATGAGCTTCAGCAGAGGTCTCAAACCACTGCAGAAGGTGCACCCTTGCCACTTCATGGAAATACAAAAGTGGTTTTTGGAGAGGAGTTAAGTGTGTAAGGTGTTTTTTTATAACATTTGACACTTATTCTACTCACACTTAACAGAGGAAGAACAACACAGGATGTGGACTCCTATGATCCATCTCGGCGCTGCCTGAATATAAATATCTGTGACAGGCTGCACAAGGATGCTTTAATGGCAGTTGTCAGAGACATTTAAAATGGATTAGACCTTTTCAGTTTTTTTCCTCTAATAATGAATATTTAGTGAGACTTTTAAAGCTGTTAGCTATTAATTAGAGAACCTAAAAATATGATCGTGTTCAGTCAAGGAGGAATCAGCACATGACTGTATGCAAAAGTATGTTCTCTGTCTAGCTTTTGTGACATAGCTTACTATTTTACATTTGCTTTATTAATACAAAAAAATGATTTTTAACGATGACAGCTGGTGATGAAGCAGACTTGCCCTTGAAAGTTGCAAGCAGGCTGAGAATATTAACACTAAGGAGGAAAAAGAAGAGATTAATAGATAAATGTCCTGATACTTAAATAATGTATGATAAAATTAGATTACCATAAATTTAGTTCCCTGGTAGATAATGATATTGTTCTGAGGCTAGAAATCCAAGTGTGGCAATGGAAGGTTAATGTTTGCATTAATAAAAATGTAGACCATTGTCCTTTGCTGGTGTTGTTGCTGCTTTCTGCAGATAAGAAATCGCCTTTCTCTTTAAATTAGTTTATACTACCAAGGGTTACTTTTGCATATTAGACATAAATAGGGTTCTATTTCTACAGCTAAAATAAATGTTTTTACTGTTGAAATAAATTACTTACTCCAATAGTAGAAAGCTGATTATACTATTGATAAAGAGGCTGTCAGTCAAATAATTCTCATTTATGTATTCAAAAATCTTAACTAATAGTGCAATGAAAAGAGCTCTAGTGGCTTTATTAAATTCATGCTTTTCAGGATTTGGTTTTTTGTTTTTTTTTTTGGTAGCTGGAAATCATCTATTTGCAGCTTGCTGTCGTTTCCCTGAGTAAAGTGTTAGAACAGAGTCAGGAAACTTCGAGTCTTTGTTTTGGTTTGGTTACTCTGTTCTGTTGGTGTTTAGTTTTTATTTTTAATATTAAAGTAGTGGGACTCCAGCTTGTGGGGTCTAGTCTTGTTCTTTGCTGATCTGTTTCTTTGGAAGAAATCTCATTTTTAGGAGAGAGCTTGGCAGTGCCTCTGTGCTCCAGGGAGAGCTGGCCCACTGACCTCCTTTAGTGACCCATCTCAGGTCCTGCAGCCCATCCCTCTTGGATTTCTTGGCTTCCCAGCTCCATGGGGAGCAGGGACTGCTCTTGCCCCGTTTTCCAGGCTGAGGGATTGATTTCTATGAGAGCCAGGGTTAGTTTGGTGAGCTCCCCTGGTCAGCAGGCATAGGGAGAAAAGCCCTGAATGCTGTTTGTCCTCTTGAAGCTTGGACTGAGAGGAGTCTTGACTCACACAAAATCACATCAGAAATGTCTGGTAGGCCAGTGCCCTACACTTGGGTGGGTTTTTTTTTCTTTTTTTTCCTCCATGTCACAGTTTGCTGTCCTGGCCATGGATCTCCCCTTTGCTGTTGCCTGAGCCGGGGCTGTCACTGGAGCGGCCCTGTTGTTGCATCTTCCCCGAGGGTCAGCATCCAAAGAAGAGCTCAGATTTTCCCTTCCAGGCCTTTTTATCCATCAGCCTTGCAAGTCTTGTTGGGTGTATTTACACCCTGGGAGTGGGGTGGTGATTCAGACCGAGTTCCTTTCCAGAGATGAAGCCAAGGTTCTTGGGTGTTGTGGGATTGGGACTGGAGCCTTTCCTGACACTCCAGCAGAGCACCCTTTTAACTTCACGAGAACTATCACAGCTCCAGGGAGGGTGAGGGGTGAAATTTTAAGCGTGTCTTACATGGATTGGATTGCTGTTCTCAAGTAGCTTTTGCTGTAAAAAGTGGGAGAAAATGAGAGCAGAGATCCTAGAGGAGAAATTTGATGGGAGAAAAGAGCCCAAGAATTTATTCTGAGTCCACCTTGTATGCATGTGCATGCATTTATTTCTGCTTAGGCATTGACATTCCTCAAAGTACTCTCAGCTGATAGCTCTGAGTGCCCTAATGATAATTGCATTTACACTAAATGTGGAGCAGCATCAATACTGATATACAAATAATTTAAATCTGCCAGCCAGCCGTCTTAACTAATCAAATGGAGATTGCCCCCTGTCTCAGTCAGGAAAGACAGGGAAGAATTCATCTTCAAGCAAAGAAGGGTGGATGTGGTGGTCTTCCTGTTAAAGGTGTCCTTCTAGGAAAAAGGATATGAAGAGGAACAAACAGAATGACTGTAGGTTTGGACCAGTCTTGGGGTGTGGAGCATAACTCAGCACAAATGTTTTTAGTTTTAGTTTAGTTTTTAAAAATGTAAGCAGAGATTGCATTTTTTCAGCTCTCAAACAGAAGCATCTCTGATTCCATCCCTTGCTACAGTTATGCTAAAAGAAAATCTATTTAATTGCTATTATATTTGGAAGGAAAACAGACTTTAACCTTGAGGTGCTGAAACAGCAAATAAGATACTGTGTTCAGGTAAGGATCTGTGACCTGTAACAGGTGTGAGGGGCTGCAGAAGTGACCTGCTTTTACTTCACAGCATAGAGTAGAGGGAACCTTGCTGAGTGCTAATTAATTGTTGCTTTCATGCAAAATAATTTTTACCTTCAAATAGCCTTGAAAAGAGTTCTCCCAGCTTTTTCATCCAGGAAAAGTTGATAGTCACTCGCAGCTTCATAAAGTAGGATATAACCCCAAGAACTGAGTTCTTTAACATTATGGGGTTGGAACTGAAACAGGTTTGCTACTTTTTAAGCAAGCCATACACAATTTAAAAGTAATCCTGCCTTTTTCAGGGCATTATTGTGAAGGGGCTTTTTGGGTTCATCCTGAGAAATGGAAGCAGTTTGTACAAAAGCAACCACCCGCTCAAAATACATAAATAAAACTCTTGGATATGAAATACTTTCAAACACAGCGCAGGGGAGATTTCCAGGGAATGTTTATTATGGTGACAGGTAGAACCGAGTGAGTAAAAGCCTCTCTTGGCTCTCAGTTCTGGAAGGTCCTCATTTGTGATTATAGTTGCAATGATAACGCAATTAAATGCTAGTGAACATATATTTTCCATGTCTGTGAGGCTTCTGGCATAATTATATAATAAAAAATGCCATTAAAGAGTGATAATGTTATGAGTGCACAGCTTGGATGCTAAGAGTACACAACAACCGAAGCCCAAAACAAATCCTGATGTTCCCAGGGGTGGAACTCAGAACAGAAACCTTCTCTGTGCCTGTGGTGTATGCACGAGATAATCTGAGGCACCAAAAAATATCTGCACCTCCAACTGGCCAAATCCTTTTTGCCATGAATCTTTTTAGCTTAGAAAATCTAAACTTCAGGCTGGGTATAATCAATTAAAAGCCACAAGACATGTCAAGTGATAACTCCTGACTCATGTCACCTCCTTCAGTAAAACCTGTGAGATTAAGTCTTGCAAAAAAGTGAAAATATATTCCCATAGTGTGAAGCCTGTTTTATTACAAATTCTGTGCAGATGTGTGTTTGTGTTTAGACTTTATACACACAGTCACTGGCACAATCCTGTCTCGCATCCACCAAGATGTGCTGTAGTGTTAATGAATGACCTAAATGCTGCTTTGGTCCCATTGGTCTGTGGTCTAGCTCATCATTTTTGAATGCTTCAGGAGTTAGACTAAGGCAGCAGACCTAGGATTCCTAATTCCATTTAATCATGCGGATCGAAGAGTTCTTGTTTCATAGCTTGCATTGTATTTCCTATTTTTAACATTAAGGTAATTAATTTGCACTAAACAGTATTGATGAAAATCTTCCGGAGGTAGAAGCTTTTCAATAACAGCTGAAACTAGTCATGTAATAGATCTATGAAGTACAAAATGTGTATCAAGATCTATCTGAAGAAAAAATGTTCCAAAATTCATCTGTTCTGGTTTGGTACTTGAGACCATGGATTGATCCATGGCCTGGGTCACTGCTTGTTCGGTGTCACTGTGCCTTTGTACAGAAGGGCACTCGGGGGTGTCACGGCTGCCGAGTGACTCTGAGCAGATGCCCAGAAGGTCAGGCTGTGACTCCTGGCCATAAACCCCAAACCACCTCTGGAATCCTAAGAGCACCCTGCATGAAAGGGGCAGGATGTTTCTAAAGGAGGTCAGGCATGCCCTTAAACTCAGACATAATAGTTTTGTTTATAGTCTTTTTGAATTAGGATTTAAAAATCTATTATTAAAAAAAAACAAAACAAAAACAAGAAACAAATTACATCTGGAATGTTTTGTTTTCATGGCTGGCAAAATGCCTTTTTAGGAAGAAACCCATTGCCATCCAAGTGAATGCATGTGTTTATTTCTTTGTCTGAAATGTTTTCAGATGTTTGAGAATAACACAAAATTACAGCACAAAAAGACTGCAAAGAGTTAGAGCAATCTGCCATTAATCTGCCTCAGAAGCCCAGATAATTTTTTGGTGGGAAAGGTGATTTTGCTCAATTCCTCAGTGTACCCCAGCCCTTCCACTGCATGTGGAGCCTGTTTTTGTTTCACCCCTGACTGGAGAATGTGCTGCTGCTAATCCAGTGGGCTGAGCAAACTCCTTGTGAAGGAAAACCATTCCAGCCCCATCAGGGACACTCCAGCCCAGCCTTTGGAGAGAATAGTGAGCCCTGTGTGGGTTGGGAACTGGGGTGGATGATCTAGCTTGGATTTATAGCAGGCCCAGGGCAAGCACCAGCTTTATTCAGACAGCACTCACTCTCACATGTAACGAGCCCTTTAATTAGGTTTTCACAATGTGACAAGAAAAAGTCTCATCAAAATATTTATAGTTGGGTTTTGATTTAAGTCTTCATTGCATGTATAAAACAGAATTTGTCGTCTGAGGTAAAGCATCTGGCAAGTCGGTAAGTCGCTCATGAATCGAGCGTGACTATTCTGGGACTGGGGACTTACTCAGATGTAGTATGGGTGCACCCAAGGAGGGATGTGGATAAAAGGAGGATGTCAAGCTTAGGATGTGATTTTTATTTAATTTTTTTAAATTTTTTTTTTCCTCCTTAACATTTTATTCAGGCCAAAAGGTTTATACACAGCTCATCCTGCTGCTTTTCTGGAGTTTTAGAGTTGATAATATCCATCCTGGTAGTTCACAGATGGCATTTGTGGAAATCAGGCTCATAAGGTGGGCTCAGGTTTTAGGACAGTGACATCACGTGTACCCAAAAGTTCCTTCCAGATTAGTGCCCCTGCAAGGCTGTGATGATGGGGGGAAATGTAGAATTCTTAATTGTTTAGGATTTGAAGCCTTGCTTGTTTTGACCTGGGGGCGAGACTCAGCAGAGGGAGAGGGCAAAGAAATGTGAAGTTGAAGCTGAGGAGCAGCAGGTGGGGAGCAGCTCTGGGCCCCCCAGACTCGTCCCCTGCTCAGTTTGGACACGCAGGACCCCAGTGAGTGCTGCAAATCCAAAGCAGACACCTCCTTGAGCCTGGTGTTCAGGGAGGCAGGGAAGAGCTTATTCTCCTCTGGAGCTTTTCCAGACCCATTTTGCATTTTGAAATGGAGCAGACACTGACTGCATGGTTAGTTTTAATTTTGGTGGAAAAGTTTGCCAGTGTTTCTGCTTTCTAATTTTTTTAGCGTTATTTGTAAACCCTTGCCAAAAGCCTCTCTCTCTTTCCCACAGCAACTCTTTTAAGAGAACTTGTTTGATCTGTTGTCTTATCTAAGATTATGGCTAATTACTCAATAAAGAACTTTTTTCCAAGGTCTTTTTCCCCCCCTTTTAAGTATCATCTCATGGGGTGAAGTTTCCTCCTCTTTTGATTTTGCTCCATCACAACTGAGCTTTCATCAAGACATGTCTCAGAATCTGAAGGGAGCAGTTAGTGTGAAACGAAGCCTTTAGATTTTTCCCTTTCCTTTTTATGCTAAAGCTGAAAGATGAAGCATATGGAAAAGAAAATAGCATTAAATCTCCCACTCCAAAAGGAAAAGCACTGAGGATCTGGCCGCGGCAGGAGAGGTTTGAGCTGCATGCTTCATTTACTACTTTGTGCAGACATAACAAAGAATTTACTTCAGTCCCCTGGTACTCACACAGCCTATTGCATGCAGGCAGAGCGAAAGCAATGAGCCTTGTGCTACAGTACAGCAGCAAACTGGGAATTCAGGTGCTTTAAAGACAAATGTTTCCTTAATAATCTCATTGTATAGACCTAGTTCCTTTTTGGTTTATGTTTCGCGTTTCTCAAAAAGGAGCTTTTGAGCATTGTGCAAATAGTTTTGTTTGAATGAAGCGTACAATGGGGCCCATAGCAGAAATTTTACTTAATAATTCAGGGGGGAAAAAGAGAAGTAAAACAAAACCAAAGATGTTCTTTCAGAAGAGATTTTTCTTTTAACAAAAACAAAGCAGAGGGGGAAATGTCAGAGACCTGAAGTCAGATCTTACTTGGTATTTGTGAACCAGTTCAGATAAGGAAGGAAAAATACTGGTGTGTCATTTAGTCTTAACTAAATTCTGGATTTGAGATTTTGTAATTTTGATATGTTATGAGCCTCTTGGAAAAATCTCAGAGATGAAAAGTCCCCAAAAGAGTCTTTCCCTGTTCAGGATGTGTGGGGAAACCTCTAATCTAAACCCAACCTTAGTACATCAGAGCATGGAAATGCAGAGTGTGGCTCACCATGGCCATTTATTGTGGCATTGTGCTGTTATGTCACAAAACACAGCTCTGCCACTGAATAAATGGGGGTAGATAAAAAAGCTGCTTAAAAGGCAGAGGTTTTTTGTGCACACATCTCCTTATATTGACAAGTGGGAAAATATTGAAAAGCGCTGGAGCATTTAATTGAGTTTGTGCAAAATGTCCCAGGTATGTGCGGCGGGGCTGTGGGGGCAATTGAAGTGTTTGTGCCTCAGAAGGGAGAGGGCACAGTTCTTTTTCAGGTGGTTTTTATGTGGGGGTTTTGGCATTAAAAAAACCAGGTAAAGAACCTGCTGCTGTCTCACCCCTGCCCCAAGAACCACACCAGTTTGTATGATTTTTTTTTTTTAAATCAAACATCCATTCAGACTTAGAAAGTAATGAGCAGAGCAAAATGGATTTGTCTATATCCCATTGAGAAGAAAGAATAATGGAAACAAGGGAAGTTTAATTAAAAATAAAAGCCAAATGGATTCAGCTCTCTTCCTGCCCAGACTACAAGTGTAACTTAGGTCAAGATGGGCCTTGGGGAGGGAACTTTGGTTAATTCACACACAGATGGGGTCAGTGAATACAGAAGATAAAAAGAAATTATTTTAAAGCTCATGTTCATTGTCTAATCTGGAAATACTCTGTAAAATAAATAATTAAAGTTTTATTTTCTTTGTATTCTGGCAGTTCTGAGTGGGCAGTGTTGCAGCAAGAGCTTTTCAGCCTGTTCCAAGGAGACAGAGCTTGAGTGCCCCTTGTCTCTCTCCCTCACTGACTTTCCAGAATTTCTCAACCAGCTGGGCAGCTTCAGTACCCTGTTACAGACTTTGCTGGCAAGAGGTAGAAGTGTCAAAAATAATAAAGTGCCTGCAAGGGTTATAGGTGGGCATAACAGGAAAATTCTTCTACCAAAGGGAACCTTATAAATTTTTTTTAAAAAAATCCCTTCCCTGACCAGAGGAAATGTTGTTTCAACACATGTTGAGAGCTATATTTTGGCTTTTCGTATGTAGGTTCTGCAGTGCCGAATATGGAAATAATTGAGTTTAGTGTATTGTCTTGTCATAGCAATGCTGTGATTTTCCCAGCAGCTAAATCTAATCCCAGGGCTGCTCTCTGATCTGTAATGGCAACATGCTTCTTAATTTCTATGAAGTTCTTTTAAATTGTCACATAATTTGATCACCTGAAGAGGTCTATTCCTCTGAGGGGATACTGAGGTAGACTTTTGGTCTTGCCCAGTCCTTCACTGTGATATTAGCACTTAATTAGTTGTGTCTGTGTTTCAGTAAAAAAATTGAAAAGCTGATGAATGAAATGAACAGAAAAAGCAGGTGTGGAATGTCCTTTGGGGGCAGAGAGGTATTCATGGTATTTAAAGTGTAAAGGAGTTTTTCTGGAACAGAATAATGATTGCTATCAGCTGACATCACTTCATTATTCAGAGTATTCTGCCATTCCTATCAGCCTTATTTCTTAAAATCTTAACCATTTTCTTGCATATTATTAGGAGCAATTCCTGTTTACTGAGGTCCCCAGTGTTGCCTGAGATCCTGGTGGTGTTGTTTTACTCAGACTGAAAAAAGCCACAAATTTAAGCATAAGGACTTGCAAGCCGAGTTATTTCTGCAGTGTGTGTTTGCAGAGCGAGACCTGATGAATAAAGGCTCCTGTGACTTTGTGACAGGAATGGGGACAGGATTTAGCAGAGCCGGGGGCAGGAGGGCCACCAAGCCCGAGCCAGGTGCTGTGCCGGGAGGCATCTGGTCCTGCTGCAGAACTTCTCCTGGTTGAACGTCTTGAAGCACACATTGGTACTAGAGAGTGGAAAAATCTGCTTCGGTTTTGAACTTAACCAGATGAAAGAGAGTGTGAACTTGCAGTTGGCTTCGGGGAAAAGATTGCATCTTTAATTGTACCCATTTTTAGTAAGTGAAATCTGCATTTGCCTTTTTAGCCCAGTTTCAGGGAGACCCTTTCACTTTCATGTGTGAAAATGAAGTTGCATCCCAAACAGTTCTGTGGACCATGGTGTTGTGTTTTCTAGATTAGACACTGAAATTGCTATATATTTTTGTATTGGACTACTGGTGTTTTTGCCAGCCTAGACTGCAGTTAAAATCTCTTTATGACCCTTTGCAACAAGAAGGTTAAATGTCAGAGGCCTGATTTCTTGCATAACTCGAAGAACTACTTGCAAAAATGTGTATGAATTTTAAACCTCCTGTTTCCTGAAGCTTCCCAGAGTGATCTTTGGCTCTGAGAATTTCTCACTTATGACCACCAGAGTTTCCTTCCTCTGCTCTAATATCGTTATGGACTCGTGGGTTAACTCCACTGAAAAGTAAAGAGTAGAGCTGTGGTGGCATCGAGACTGTGGGTCAAATGTGACAGCCTGTGCCAGGAACCTGCCTGAGCTCAGCAAAACCCCCTCAGTTTGCTTATTCCGTTCTCAAAGAAAAACCCTAAATATGGCTATTTCCTCCCAAATCATAACTTGCATCTGACACACAATTTCTTCTGATTTAAAGCCGGAATGCGTGGCCAGAGACAGCACAGACTGTGGGCTGCTGGAGCCGCAGCTTAGATATCTCGAAAAGCGCTTAATAAAGCGATTATGGCGAGGAGACGCGAACTCCACCTGAATTCTGATGGCACCCCGCGGTTTCTGTTGTGACGGTGGCGGTGGCAGGCGGCACAGACGCTCTCCTGCCTGATTGTGAGCTGCAGGAAGCTGCTGTTCTCATTTCTCTGCGTGCCACCGCGTTTCCCACAAACACTCCACACCTGCGAGAGCTTGTTCAATAACCGAGAATTAGTTAAAGCCAGCTGCTGGGGTAAGGAAAGGCACTTTGTCATCCTTCCTTTAGTTCTGTCATCTTGTGGTGGGAGCTTTCTTCAGGCGGCTACTGAGGAAATGTGTCAAAACCAAAAGGTGTTCAGTGTGAGCACTCAGGAGTTCAGAGAGTTTTTCCAGGAAGGGAAAACATATCACCTTTGTGGAGATGGCTGTGTGCTCTGTATTTAAATGCAGTACTTGTATTTATTATGCCTGCCAGGGGGGTTACAGTAGCCAGGCACTGTTGATTTGGAGGAGGAATTTTACTGACACCTGTGGTCAGGGCACAAGGAGTTCTTCACCAAAAAGAAGCCTCTTCTCATAGGCACCAGAAGCTGTTCCCCACTTCCAACAAAAGTGTTCTTTCTTTTGCTCTTTAATCTTGGCTGTTGAGGTCTAAAAAGGTTTAATTTTGATCAAAGTTAGCTAAAGGCAAGGCTTTTTGTACCACGTTCAGGCATTGTCATGGCATTCCTGAATTTCCTGAACTATTTTGGACAGCCTCTATTTACTTGACCTTGCTCTCAGAAAATTGCTGCTTCACGGACAATGCAGTTGGTCCTGTGAGTCATCAGAATATTTTTCGGATGACCATTATTTTTTTTTGCTCAGATTTCAAGCATGGCTGGAAGTTGAAGCAACTTGCACTGAAAGGTGGAAACAAGGCCTCAAACAAGCTCCAGAACTGCTGATTGCATTGATTGTTTGGAACCTTTTAACAATGATGTTTTACCACAAAAATAATGAAGGCTTTTTTTTTTTTTAATTCACATTAAGTCCTTTAATTAGAGGACAAAATTTAGTTGCTATGTGTAACTTGCTGTACCACAAGCTGTGCCAGAGTTAATACTGTATTAAACCAGTAACTGTTTCATTTAACAGACCCATAATCAGAGCATGGAAGTTTGATGTCTCCCTTTTAATATCGCTGCGTTCCAGCTTTGTTTACAGCTTTATTGGCATAGCTGGTGTGTCAGCAGGTATTCTTACTTTATAGTATGCAGACCTTTTAATTGCCCTCATTGTTGAGAAATTAATTTCTATTGAATTCTGAGAAGTGATAGCTGCTGAAGCGTGTAATCAGGTTGGGATGTATTTTGCAAACACGAGCCCACGGCCCCTGTTGTGACAGCTGCTGTGCCACCTTTGTGTCTTGCCGTGTGCTGCGGAGATATGGCCACAGTGAGCATGAGGAAAGAGAAAGATGCGGGCTGGGTCAGCAAGCTTTGCTCCTGCACTTGATGAGTAATTAGGTGATGTTAATGCTGTTGTGCTAGTTGAGATTACTCTCCCACTGAATGAAAGTAAACAGCTATTTATCCTGCAGCAGAGTTGAGCTCTGTGGGTTTATCTCCCCCTGAAATTACTTTTTTGGGATGGAATTTTTAGTGCTGAGTCATATTTTTTGTTTGTTTTTTTTTTTTTCTTCCTTCATATGAATTTGTACATTAAATGGTATTTAGTTTTCTTTGGAGCATGCAACATATTCTGCTGTGTGTACCTCGAAAGTGAATCCCCCACTGCTGTTGTGCAAGGATTGTTCTCCCCTTGAGTCAGACAGAGCTGTTGCTTTGTGCTTTTGAGTAGAAACCCCTTGAATCTGGGTGATTGCTGATACCCTTGTAGCACTGTGACTGGTTAGTGTCATGGCATCCAGTTAAAGTGAAATTCCTAGGAAAATATCCAGCGATTAAGATGTTTGTGTGAACCTTTTCTGGGAAATCACTTAAGAAGGGATGTAAATAATTGGCTATAAATACCTTAAGAATCCAAGAGGCTTGGCAGAGTAGTCATGGGTGACTGCAAAGGCACACTGGTTAGTTTTTCCAGGCCACTTTGTGGCTGATAAATAGGTGCCCTGTGATAAAACTTGCTGGATTTTGAACTTGGTAAAAACCCAAGTTCTCTGGGACACCGTGGGGAATATACACTCATCTTCATTCCTTCTCTTTTGCACTGAATATGTAGGAGTTCAGGGAGGGAGCGTTCGCAGTAATCCATCAGCTTTTCCATTTGATTTCATGCAGCCTGGCTGTGTGAGTGTCAGCACATCCCCAGCCTCCCTCTCCCTGAGGTCACCTGGCTGAGCACTCCAGGTCACCGTCCCGCTGCTTCTGCAGCTTGGGGGCAGCCAGCAGAGGGGTTCAGGGACTCTCAGCCATCACTGAGAAGGGTTTTTATCTCAACCCTCAAGTTTTCTCACTGTTACTCCTTGGGTTCTCTCTCCCATCCCACCCGGGGAGTCTGAGCTGGGGCCGGGGTTAAACCACACCACGCTGGGAAGATTATAAATCTGCTTCACCCATTGCTGCTGTTCTGCCTTCTGTCATTGATAAAACCTCACTTTAATACTAGAGACAGGAAAATTACCCCCCAAAATGCTTTACTATCTCTGGAGGAAATAGGGGTTTTATTTTCCAGATAAACATTGGAGAAATGTGTGCACTGCCACGGCAAGCACCACCTGTAGTTAAATGGCTGTTGTTTCTGCAGAGAAGCAGAAAAGCTCTATTTTCCAATTACAAATGGGAAAATCCACAGGGTGATATTGGATTAATTGACAGGCAGCCATGCATGAGTAATCCTGCACTTCCAAATGTAAATAACAAGTGCTTTGGAACAGTTAGAATAAAGATTTTTATATTTATTGAAATTAATCCAAAACTCCGAGCTGTGTCTGTACACAGTAAAGAAATAAGTGATCATTAAACAAAACCCACAGCCTTGTCTATGCTGCACAGAACCTGTGTACCAGCCTTTAAAAAAAAACATTGTTAGAGTAATTGCTTTTCTTTCTGCTTTAGCATAGAACAGCTCCAACATCACAGTTTAAAATGGGAAGAAAAATGTGCTTTAAGTGGTTTTACTTAACTAATTACATGGTTAGGCATGTAATTTAAATAAAATGGCTTGATTTGTTAATAAGTTGTTTAAATTAATAGGGGGGAGAAAAGTGCTCCAGTGGTTCATCTTATACCCCTGCAGTTTAACATGGAATACCCTGTTTAATGTGGAGCTGACTTTTGGGGAGTAACGCACCACCAGCAACAAAAATTCAGCTAAACAAAAGGAGACAGTCTACCCCTGAGAAGATGTATTCCTTTTCCTCACAAGAAGGGATGGAAATCGCACTGCATGTGTATATTTTTATTTTGTTTACTTTTATGCAAATCAGGCTATTGTGGGGGAATTTGTTGTAAACTCCAGGACAGACTAATTTGATATTGTCCGAGAAAGATGTACACTTGAATATTTAACAAAAGCAACAATGCCAGTGAATAGATGACATTAAAAGTATTACTTTTGCATAATTTATGTTCAGTGGTGCCGATATCAGGCTTCACTTCATCACCTGCTTACACAGAGAGTGCTGAATGTTTCAAATCTCATTAAGCTATTTATTCATTGTAATGAATGATTTTAATGTACTGTATTAAGGTTATGCCACACTGCACTGTTCAAAAATCCATCTTACTGTACATATTTTAATGTTTGCAGTCAAATTAATACCTTTATTACTGCCTCAATGGTTGAGTGGGCACTGTTCATACATTAATCATTGTTGTCTCTGCCTCATTCTGCTCCTTTGGTGAAGTTTGTAATGCCACATTCCTCGATAGAGATGTAATGATGTGCCCATCTGTGTGCAGAGCCGGATGCCAGAGCCTGGCGCTCGTCACTCAGGTGTCCTTAGATCCACAAGATGTGTGGTATTTGCCTGCACCTCATCAGAAATACATTAAATTTTGAGGTAATAAAAAGTGCACATCCAGCAGCCTCTGCTAACCTCCTCTCCAAAATCCTTTTTTTTTGTTTTTCTGTGCACAGCAAAGACAGGCACTGATACTTCATTGCACCAACAGCAGGCAGTTTAAACTGAAGTTCTTCTAATCCCAAAATAAATCTGACTGGATTTTAGATTTAGATGCATTTTAAAAACAAGCTAATTGCCAAGTGCAAATATTGGGGTGGCTGATAGGGATTTTGTACCTTACTCTTAACTTAGCAAAGGGCAGGTGTCAGCTGTTACAACTGAACTTACAAATTATGTATGTTCACTTGATATGCTTTAATAAATAATGTCTTTTGAGCTGAGGTCAGTCGCTTCCCTGGAGTTTTTTTCACTCCTGGTTCTTTATCACTCACTCAGTGTTTGAAATTCTAACCATGTAAAAAGTTACTGAAAATTGCCCATATGAGAGGGGGGGAAAAGAGTTAAAAGCTGCGTTTTACTAGAAAATGATTGTGGAAATTTTGGTTAAATGCGCCTCAGATAACTAAATACTGATGCTGGTCCTAAGACTATGAATGATTTAGATAGAAAAAGACTTTAAGAAGGCCAGCAATGTCAGAACTAGAAAAGGAAAGCTTTAGCTTAGGTTGTAGCTAAATTGACTGCCTGAATGTGAATTAACCAAAACCTGAGTTTCTCTCACAGTAAAAATTGGTAGCCGCAGCTTTTAGCCTAAATGAATTCCTTAATAACTTCATGTGGTGCTTGAGTATTATAACAATATAGGAATAATGAAGGTTTTTCTTCAGAAGCGGTTTCTTGTAATTGGACAGCAGAACCATGCTGGAATGTGTGCCCTGCCTGTGGAAATGATATTCCATCCCTGTGCAAGAAGTCAACGCTGCTTCTGCCTCAGCCCTTTCCAAGGCTGCTTTTCAGCACCTGGTTTCTAGTTGTGATCTGACATACAAATACACTGCTGCAATCTAACGGGAAATACTCCTGAAGAGCTCAAGGAAAACCTCTGGCACTGACGGGCTCCGTAGTTTATGTCTCAGTTCCCCGAGTGTGTGTGAGTGTTGGGGATGCTCAGCACTGGCAGGTTGAAATTGGTTCCTTATCTGTGGTGGAATTGCCCATTTTGCTCCACGAGGACTGCAAGCCCCTCCAGTTGGTAAAGGACAGGGAAATTCCTGTTTTTCTGAGTATGCCAATGAAGTTTGGAGGCAGAGTGGTGCAGCTGGGCTGCCATTGTTGTTTTCTAGTATGGCATTATTTTCATGTTTAAAAGACCAAAGAGAATTAAACCTCTGCTCAAAAATTTCTCTTAATTTATAAGCAGTGTGCTACTAAGAGGCATTAGTGGAGTTTTTGGACTCCTGACAGTTTGCAGGATCAGGCTCTTGGGGAGTTTACCCTGGGCAGATGCACACAGCATTGGCATGCTGCTCAGCAAGCTGAAAGAAATCCCAGTGATCCCAAATTTGGGCCAGGTTTTCTCCTAGTTGACAGAATGTCAGTGAGCCAGGGAAGAAATTTAAGGGGGTTATCTTCTCAAGATATTAAGCTCTTCCGAGCTGACAGCTTTGTTGCAGAGGTCAGCTAGGCAGAACAAGAAAGAGGCCCTGTGATCCAAAGATGGACTGACAGATATGATTTCTTTTCCCTTTATTGAATTATAATGTCAGTGGTTGTGTCCCATTACTCCTACGAGACTGCAAACCTCCATGTGAGATTGGAAAAAATGGGTTTTACTTGGTAAAGACAGATTTTTTGTTTGTTTTTTTTGCTCACAACTACTTTTCAAGGTAGCTCAGGTGTGAGGCAGCATGTGGGCTGGGGCTGGCTGCTGAAATCTGAATTAATTCAGCGTATGGAACAGAAACAGAGTGAATGCAAACCTGGAGCCTGGGATGGTTTTTCCAGTGATGAATCTGCAGAGTCATCATCCTTGCAGCCCCCCAGGCAAAGGGATTTGTGTACCTGGGTTCAGGAAATGGAAAATGCTTAAGTTTTTATCTGTTTGGTTGGAACTGTTTGAAGGCAGATCAGGTACAGTTTTCCCATGCAAAGTTTTTCCCTGGTTGCACTGATAACAGGGTCCTTTCCTAGTCTGGTTTTCTATCAAATTTATTTCACTTCAGCTGCTATGTGTACAGCAGAAAGGTCATCTTGCCTTTTCTGCCTTTCTTTTGGTGACGTTTTGACAAAGCTGCATCATCAGCTATGAGCAGCAGCCTTCTAATGTTTTAAAGAGGACAAAATCATTAGGAAAACAGCACTGAATCTACACAATTATTTTGGGTGATATTATGTTCATCAAAGATAATTGGCAAGTTTGGAAGTGCATCTTTTCAGCTCTATATGAGATGTCTGGTACATTATGGCTAATACAGTAAATGTATTTAGTGTTTAAGCTTTCCTAGTGACAGCTCTGCCCACTGAGTAATGGGATCAGAGAAGAGGGATTAGAACTACACAATTTCCCTTTTCCAGTCCCAAAATCTCTTCAAAAAAACCAGGAAGGCAATTTCAGCCATCAGAACGTAACACGTGAGTTAACTAGCTATATGTCAGAGCCATTTTTATGGCCTCATTTGTTCATATTACACTGTGCTTTGAGTGGCAAAGGTGGCAGAACTTTATAAGATGAGGCTTATCTGGTTGTGTCTGGTGGTAATAATGTCTGTAGTGACTGTCTGGAGCAGCTGAGCTGAAGGCAAGCTCATTCTATAAGGTTGCTCATCAGACAGAAATCGTTAAAAAGAACGCTATTAAATACACAGCATATTGTTGTTCTTGAAAGAACCTGTATAAATACTGGAAATAACAAAGAATAGAACAGCTCATTAGAAGAGTGAGTCCTGTGATTAATTCTGAGACCCAGGATTTATGGATCGGTGAAAAAGCTCTGGCTTTTCGTAACTTCCCCCCC